>SNQJ01S0069416.1:20113-36336 GCA_010110895.2 Picea sitchensis
AGAAGGAACCACAGTTCCCTTCCTTCATCGTGCTCTGGTTTCATCAATTGATCAGCTCAAAACCATTGGTGATATCGGTGTCTTTTTGTGTTTATTGTTTCTTTATCCATATGTTCACAGATTTAGTTTATTTTTGTTTAATTTTTGCTTGTAGTTTTCTTTGTTTCCTCTAACCCTTTCCTCCATAGCTGTCATGCTCTGCAAGACCCAACAGGGAATGTAAGCACCCTCAATTTGCTCACCAGGTGACGAATTGGGTGCGAACAATCTCGCCAATGCATTCTCATCAGCATCCTTCATCCGTCTTCCAGTCATCCCAGCTAACATCGAATAGAGAATAGATGATGAAAGAAAGGCCGCAACATATTCCAGTTGTAGGTGTTGACTCTACCCACTCAGATCTCAATCAACCAGTTAATGTAAAAATGAAAGGTAGGTGAGACATTGTCTCCTTCCTTAAATAGAAGGCCAGAAAAGGACAAATGTAGAGGCAGACAGTCAGTCCAGATTGACAGAGATTGCGTCTGATAGAAGACTGCATGGGAAATTTGACCAACGTATTCATGTGCAGCCTAATAGAGAATCTCATCAACGCAAAGATTTGAAAGCATGACAGGATTTCCTCAGGCAGTCGTAGCCATTTCAGAGTATATGTAGGCATTTTTTCCATTTTGTTTAGTGTCGATGGATGAGCTAGGCTCCTAATTTAAAGTTTTATTAAAGCCTTTGGTTCTTTGTTTATGTATGGCATTTTGAGACTTCTTGTTTAATAACAACCAACCTTTTTCCTTTGATACTAAATTCTCGGGCATGGTGGATCCATTTAAGTTGTTGTGATGGTATTGTAATGTATGTTTGATTGCATTGTTTGTTATCACCAAAATTTTGTCCACAAATGATTACAGGAATCCAACATCTCCAAACACCCATTAGTTCATCCATGACCCAAAAAATGCATTTCCAAAGGGCACAAAACTATACAACTAGTTATAAAATTAAAATGCGCTAAGGATACAAAGGAAGTGTGCCCATGTGCAACAGTCGAAAAATGCCGAAAAAATGCACATGCACCCGATGAGCGATTGTGGACACAAAAATCCGTGCATACCTTAGAACAATGCATTTATGATTTTGGTCAGCCTTCCACCCACATCTGGTTCATCTGCCAAGTCAATTTGACACCCAAATCCTAGCTGAATCCGAGTGTGGGGTTGGTCAAAGACCTAAGGGTGCCCTAAAGAGCCCCTTGTTCACACTAAAGACTAGGTGAATAATGCCTCAAATCTTTTCTATAAAAAAGAGGCCATGGGTGAACTATATTTCCAAGGAATTCATTTGAATTGTTATGTTGCCTATATTCTCTTGGAGGATCCTCTTTCCTCATCAAGAGCATACAAGCACCATTTCATTGAGATATTCACATCACCTCTTGAGTGAATGAGCTTTGGATTTCTTCACCATTTCCTTCTAGTTTGTTATTTGTAAGAAGAGCACAATCTTTGGGGGTTCAAGAGACCTCCCTTGGAGGAAGAGGGGACCCATAAGTCTCCCTTTCTCTTTGGTGTTTTCCCACTAATACAATCCTATCCATTGGTGGCATGAATGTTGTTTATTTTTTATTCTAATATCTTTATGCACCTTAGTTTAGTTTCTTTTATTATTATTAGCTGAGACTTTTGTTTATTTCTCATGATTGATGTTTCTAACTCTTGCATTCACTGTTGTCTTGTCTAGCTAACCCAACTGGACTTGTAAGAATCCTTATTTTTCTCATTTAGGTGACGAAATGGATGCAACAGATTGGCGACTCCACTAGGGAATAGGTATCAATTTCCTCCCCATTTGGGTTGTTTGAGCACTTCTTTTTGGTTTATTTAACTTGTAGGAACCATAACCAACCCATTCCTACCTGAAAAAAGATAAATTTGGAGCCGATTTGAGAGAATTTCGTTCGAAATTTTCTTCCCGGTCATGTAACAAAAAGTGCACAAGTTTTTTAAATCACGGGCATGTATTCCGAGTACGTGTGCCAAACACACTATGTTGCTCAGTGAATTTTGTGCACCTACATCGAAAGGTCATTTTTTATTTTTGCATTGGCACCAAATGCACCTCTGTATACTCAGTGACCCACACATCTTTCTGGAACATCATACATTGTAAGGGTTTTTGTGATCTGGTTAAGGCCCATAGCCTTCTTAAGATTGATTCTATGCAAATTTTGATATGCACCACACTTAGATTCCCTCTCCAATGAAGGGTTAGTCAAAATGTAGGCACTTAGGGGGGGTTAAAATCCATATTTATCCTCTTTTTGATTTCATTTTGCCACATGGATGGCTTGCTTTGATTAAAGTTAAGTTGGAATCAATCTATATCACATATAAATAACACTTGCATTGGGAAAAGAAGTTGAATTATGCTCTTCTCTCGCGCCATAAAGCGATCTTGAGAATCAGAAAAATGATTGAGGAAAAATTTCATCTCCCTTAAAAAGAAAAAAACTTTAGGAGAGGACAACAACCCTCCTCGAGACTCCTCTTAGTTTCTTTTTCAAGCACATCTTAAATTTGTAACAGGCCCATACATGCCCACATGCTACAAAGATAGGATAGTTTTGAATCTAGTTTCTTAGATTACATCACTATGGAAGTTTAAAGGTTTTTATAACGGGCCCATACATGCCAACATGTCCACAATCTAGGATAGTTTTTTGAAGCTTTCATAGATTAAATCACACTAGGGAGTTACAGGATTGGTAAGGACCCATATGTCCACATGCTAGTTCTCTAGGGACTTTAAAATTACGCAAGGTTGTACCAATGGAATTTAGTAAATTAGGTAATCGATATTTGTAAGGACCACATGAAGTCCACATGAAGCAAGGCGACACCTAACTTATTAAAAATTGGCACACTTTGACTTGTTCACACACAAAGTCACTACTCACTCACATAGTTTCATCTAGAAATCATGGAGGTTGAAGTAAGTTTCCTCCAAAGGGATTCTGAAACGCCCCACCCATTTTTCTTGATGAGACTATCCACTCCCACTTAATTTCAATGATATTGGTTCACACCCCCAATCTCTCAAACAACCACATCTAAATTTTTTCTAAAATCTCACTAAATTTTCCTCAACCGAAGTTTCCAAAATAAATTTTTATTCTAGGTAGGATATCGGGGATAGACATCCAAATAACTCCCTGTTATCTGGTTCTCACATCTTCAAAACACTAGAAGTTGAAAAATAGGGAACTTTGAAATCCTCCAAGTCAAGTGTTCCTAGACCATAAGGAAGGGAGATACCCGTGGAGGTTCGAAGGCTGAGGTCATATTTTTCTGTGCATCCCCCCTTGACGCATCCACCTCTTGGACGGGATCCAACCCATGACCCATATTTAAGGGAGAAAATATAAATGCCGCACTTTGACCGAGGTACCTAATGACAAAATTTTAGGACATCTACCTAGGTGGAAATTGTGGGTTGTTGTTGGCCCTTGAACAAGTTTTGAGGATCCTTGGTCATCTTTGACCTATTTTTGGGACTTTGACAGGCTGTAGAAGGCAGAGCGCAAGACGAAGCAGAGATCGCAGGATCTTGGCCCCTTTTTGGGATTTAGGATTATGTAATGGGTATGGGATATTGGCCCATGGGTTTACCCATTCTTAGGCCTATTTTGTATGTATAAATAGATAGCCATTTGTAAGAAGGAGCTAGTGTGCTAAGTGTTAAATGAATGGCTAAGTGCTAGAGTTGGATATGTGTGATCAAGAGTTGTAAGTGCTTTGTGCATGCTATGTGTAACTTGTAGAGCTAAGTGCATGTCATTGTAAGAGACTGTGGAAGGTTGTTTGATTAGATCTACTCGGGGAAGGAGGATCTAGCGGGCTGTCCAAATCTCCTATCCTCTACGGATTAGGGTTTTTGTGGCTCTGTGCATGAATTGATTGAAGAATCTAATAAATAATATGAAGAGTTGGTGGACGTAGCCCCAGGGTGGGGGTGAACCACGCACATGTTGTGTTGTTTTTCTTTGTGTGATGTGTTGATGTGTTTATATGTTAGCTTGCTTAGTTATTTGATATAGATGAATGGTAGGGAGATCTACAGATGCTTTGTACTTATTTGAATGAATGCTAGATCTAACCTATGTGAATATGCTTAGCGCTTGAAACTATTATATTTGATATGTTCCTTTATGCTAAGTGCTAAAATCTGGTTGAATATTGTAATATTGTGATTAAGGATTAACTGCGTTGTAACTAAAACTGGGTATTGATGAATGTTAATTTTCAAGTGCTTTGTTAAGTGTTAGAATCACAGATCTCTGTCCCAGCTAAGGTTGCAGACACTTGAGTCTTACAACCACCCCTTCCTCTACCTTTGGTGAGACTTCATCTGCTTCGCAGGTGTTGTCAAAAGGGTCGGTAGTTAGGGTTTTGTTGGTGCATTGTTGTAGCGTTGAACCCTGGGTCTGCCCCTGTGCCAACAAATAGTTCTGTTGCCGGGACGTGAAACTGTGATTGTTGGGAACTGAGGAATAATAATCTTTGTGCGAAGATCCGACCTGAAATTGTGAAAGCTCTGTGCATATATCTATCTCTCTAGTGTGAAATATTCTACTTGATATGTGAAGCTCTGTTCCAAGAAGGGTCAAATATGAAAAAAAGAGGTAAGATTTTTAAGCTCTGTGCTCTGATAAAGGTAAGAATAGTGAAAAGTTTTAGATCTAGAAGCTTTGTGCTTTGCTGAAGATAATATTAGTGGAAATTTTTGTTTCTAAAGTATGGATCTAGGTGTGTTTGATAATATTTGTCCTAGCTTGAAAACTAGGGCACTAATAGATGAAAGAAGATTTGATATGAGTAGATATGCTAAGAGTAGTGAAATATATGTTATACCTATGCATAGAGAGAATGTTTGGACTAACAAATGGATGCAGGATCCTAGAAATAATTTTTTACAGGTTAGTTACCATGATCCTAGTTCACAGTATAGGAAAGGTTGGGGATCATTTAAGAGAAAGAGAGGATTAACTCTTTGTTATAGTTGAAGAAAACCAGGACATCTTGCTAAGGAATGCCCTGGAAGAAGACCTGGCCGCCTCTGTTGAAAATCTATGGACTATGAAGTATTGGATTTCCCTAGAATGATTGCCAAGGTTGAAAGGATGAATATGAGACAAGGAGACCATGAGAAAGGTCAAGAAACTGAGATTATGATAGAACCCCAGAAAGAATCAGAAAAAGTATTGCTACAAATGAAAGAAACCCTGAATGACCACCGACATATCAACTTATCAGAGATCTTCAAAGAAAAAAATGAATTGAAGTAAGAATAGGAGACTTCAACATTGACTGTGTTCTGGATGAGGAAACACAAATGAATTTTATGACATAAAGAACTTGGGAAATTCTAGGAAAGCCTGCTATGATTCCTTCATTGGGAGAAATAGGATTATTCAGAGGAAAACTGATAACCTTATGTGGAAGACTTACCCAGATATATATGAGTGCTCATGGAACTTCGATGGAGGAATAATTTGAAGTTGTTAAATTTATTGAGAACAATGCTCCATTTGTTGTGTTTCTAGGAAAACCTTGGATTGAAGGAGATCAGGCTAGAAGGAAAGAATAAGAAATATTAGAGTAGAAGAAGCAAGAGTTAAAAGATTTCATGACTAGGAGGATCTCACACTTGATTGAAGAACAACAAAACCAAGAGAAGTTATTTAAAACCACAGACTTCGATGTTGAAGTGGGAATAACACTAGAAGACCCGTAGAAGAGTAAAGTACCTATTCCAGATACAGATGAAGTATTACCCCTGATTTCTAGGAAAGAATCTCAATAGTGTGAAGTTACTCTGCCAAAAGAAGATAAGAATAAGAATGGAAAATAAATATAGAGAAGAAGCTCACTGGAAAGAAGGCCTGAAAACTAAGAAAGAAGAGAGCTAAGACCGAAAAGTTATAGAAAGTTCCAGAGGGAACTTTGCAGAAGGAAAATTTGCAAAATTGGAACTTCGTCGGAATATCAGAACAATGTCACATGGCACTTCGCCATGGTGATGCAATAGAGTCATTGGGAATAGTATAACCATTGGAATGACAACCCAAATGGGTAGAAAGGCATTTATGATAAAAAAAGTTCTCCGCTAGACCGTTGGGACCGCGCCATAACAGACGAAACTAAGTTAATGAAGGCTTCTCACCCGTTGCAAGAGATTTGTTGCCAAGTTATCTATTTATCTTGTCGCACCATGCATCGAGAACACTTTTGCTAACCGTGAATATGAGCCCACAGATTAGTTGATTTTTCACAGTGATCATCGTGCTATTTCCATCCATCCTATTGTACTGACTAGTAACTCTTTGAACCCGATATATTCAACCATAAGTGTGAATATCAGAAGAGCTTAGCACTGTAGAGAAAATTGTTGAAGAATTTCTCATTGACCTAATGACTGAAAGAGTAATGTTTGAAAGAGAAATGTCTATGAGTATTCAAGCTTCATCAACGAGAGGAGTGAAAGCCTCTCCATCGACTGCTCGCGGAGCTTGATCATCTTGACCATCAATGCCAAGAGGAAAAGAGAACCAAACACAAATATGACCTAGCAAATGCGAATATGATCCCGACCATATTTCCCGATTACATCCCACCTCTGGCCGATGCGGTGAGTCAAGATAGCATGCCAAGGTATTTTGAGTACTCCATGGTTACTGCGTATCTCCTGAAGGGGATACGTGCAGTTCATGTGTAGCAAGACAAGATCACAACGTTGAAGTTCAATGACTTCAATCTCAAAGATAAAAAAAACTATAGTGTGTTCACCCCGTACAAATAATTGACCAGGACGAAGGGAAAGAATTCGAAGATAATCCCTTAGTCGTGGACGATGAACCTCTTGCAGTCCACCCTCTTAAATGTAATGAAAATATCGCACTTCGGAAGGCACAAGGAAGTGAATGTCTGTGTCAAGCTATTACTTTCATGTTACCATGGTGGTTACTTATGGCTAGATCGTCATATTATAGTAGATCCAACACTGATCCATAGGGTCACTGGATTAAGTATGCAAGGACCCGATCCACATGAGTTCTATCCAAGAAAATCCACAGATCGAGCACCAACACAAAAGATCAAATATACATATGACAATGTTGAAAAGGGGATGCATGGCTACAAGGTAGCCTCCATCCAGAATGGCGCAATGCGCCTAGCCTGCCAGCTCATAGCCGAAAATTTAGTAAGGAACAACAGACCTACGCAGTTCACGGGCTTTATCATTGACCTTGCAGGGAAGTGTGTTGAAGGCCTACAGATGAACTGGGTGAAGTACCTAGTTAATCAGATGGAACTAGACTGTCACGAAGCACAGTATCATGGCTACGAGTTTCATTTTAGCTGGCTCCTAATCCTCATCAACTTTGTTGCCTAGGAGATGTCGTAGGGTGCGAACTTTTTGGATATTGAACTGTTCTATCTGCTTGCTGTGACTTTCACCACACTTTGGTACTCGAGTGATATGAACAAACAATGGCATTCAAATGTTTTTTTCCATACATATTACCTTCAGTTGAAGAGAGCCATCAAATTTGAACATCATATGACCTCGAACACCCTACAAAGGTTTAAACCCCTAATGAAGTTCTGCGTATATCGACACTTCATCTACATAACAGCATGAGGTGATGAACATAAGGAGCAGCTTCAATCATACTACAAACTCACGGAAGAATACCTAGAGGAGATCACTAAGGAATGGTCCGTAGAAAACCTTATTCCCACATAAACTGTAGAGATGTCTAAACCTGGAATCCTAGAGACCACACATAAAGAAGAGGATACACTCGGGCCCATCAAAACAAAGAAGACTGAAGAGGTCTAAGATTTAAGAAGTGCCTCAGGAAATATTGCTTCAGTATCATCGTAACGAGGGGGTGATGATGAAGTAGAATAGATAAATGACCAGGGAGATGAATAGAAGCAAGGAAAGGTAACACTGCCCAGAGATGAGGTTGATCCCCTAAAGAAGAGGAAGGTTTCTCCCCCGAAACCTTCTTCCTGGAAGAAATCGAAAGCCACCATGAACAAGATGAAGATTTTGCTTATTGTTGATGATTTTGACTTCATCATCGTAGATCTAAATGACCCTTTGTTGGAAATCACAGAGAAACAAGAAGCCAAGAAGGAGGAAATTTACGATTGAATTGAGTTCGAACTCTGAGGGGTACAGCAGGCCCTTCAGTCCAGTTGTGCAGTCTCCAATGCACCTCTGCCATCAAGAGAACTAGAGTTGGGAGGTGAGCCAACCCAACTACACCAGCTAGCTGATGTGGTCGAAGATCACCTTCGACGCCCTCAAGAATAAATAGAACAAGCCACCCAGGCCTTGACGAAATTGCAAGGCATGATCATAGAACAACACAGAGTTGCAGAACAGGAGAAGGTTTCTCTCTAGGCAAAGTTTGAAGAAGAGAAAGTACAGATGCAAAAAGAAAACAAACAGTTGCTCGTAGAGAAACTTGAAGTGAAGGAAGAAGTCAACAAAGCACTCCACTCTGTGACAGGATTAGAACCACAAGAAGATGACTGAGTCACACATCAAGTATAAAAACTTGTAGAAGCTATCCAACAGCTACAGTAAGGAATAGTAGACTTAGAACTCCGGACAGTGCCTAACACCCCGCAAGATGTGAGGGATCAAAGAGAAGCAAATGATTGAAGCACATTTGCGAGAATCAAATCCCTCACCATGAAATGTAAGAAACTCACTGATCGTAGTTCCCAGACCTATGAGAAACTCACTGAGAATTTAGAAATGAAGGCACTAGAATCACAACTCCAAGAGGCGAAGTATTAAGTAGAGATAATACAGGCGCAGTTGAATCCCCTACCAGCTGTAGAAAGAATGAAGTGATCCCAAGAGTGGCGTACTTCCCAGTAGTAGGTCCACACTATCCAGAGAAAAGTCATGGAAGTGACTCAGAGGCTCCAACCTGTATAGGATAAGTCTTACCAACTTTTCACAGAATTCAAAAGTTGAGGAGAAGAACTAGAGAAAGTAGTCACTATAGTAGAACAATGCCTAGAGGAACCTGTCAACAAAGAAGTCATACAAGAGTTTGTTGAATAGGAGGTCATGGCATAGCAACAAGTCGAAGAAGCTCGAGCCAAGCTCAAGGATTTTGAAGTAGAACTAGTCAAATCAGAGTGACTCAGGACGGGTCACAGGTGAGTGTTGGGGGCCTGTTGTCCCTTGGCCAAGTTTTGAGGATCCTTTTTCATGTTTGACCTATTTTGGGGACTTCGAAAGGTTTTCAAAGGCGGAGCGCAAGACGAAGCGGAGATCATGGGATCTTGGCCCCTTTTAGGCCCCTTTTTGGGATTCAGGATTATGTAATGGGTATGGGATGTCGACCCATGGGTTTACCCATGCTTAGGCCTATTTTGTATGTATAAATAGATAACCAATTGTAAAACGGATCTAGTGTGCTAAGTGATAGAGTTGGATCTATGTGATCAAGAGTTGTAAGTGATTTGTGCATGCTCTGTGGGACTTGAAGAGCTAAGTGAAAGTCATTGTAAGAGATTGTGGAAGGTTGTGTTCTTAGATCTACTCGGGGAAGGAGGATCTAGCGGGATGTGTAGATCTCCTATCCTCTATAGAGTAGGGATTTTATGGCTCTATGCATGAATTAACTGAAGAAGCTAATAAAGAAGATGAAGAGTTGGTGGACATAGCCCTAGGGTGGGGGTGAACCACGTACATGTTCTGTTTCTCTGCTTTGTGTGATGTGTTGATGTGTTTATATGTCAGCTTGCTTAGTGCTTTGATATAGATGAATGGTAGAGAGATCATAATATGCTTTATGCTTATGTGAATGAATGCTAGATCTAACCTATGTGAATATGCCTAGTGCTTGAAACTTCTAGATTTGATTTGTTCCTTTATGCTAAGTGTTAAGATCTGGTTGAATACTATAATACTATGATTAAGGGTTAACTACACTGTAACTAAAAATGGATATTGATTAATGTTAATTTTCGAGTGCTCTATTTCCCTCCTTGCCAAGGATGTGGCTGCCACCTTCCCCCAGTCTGAAGAAGAATCCATCAACAAGGCTCAACATTTCAAACTCATTTATTCATAGTCATGATACTTATATATAGTACTACCTGATGCCTCGACACCCATGCCATTCGGCTAGGACAAACCTAGGATGTCTCACTCCACAGATGGATTGATTAGTACCACAATCCATACCCCCCACAACCAACTATGTATGGTGCACCTCCACACCCGCCGGTATATGGAGGAAACCCTTACTACCCTCCTCCCCCTTATCAACAACCATACCATGTTTCCCTCCCTCCACTCATAAGTGGACCCTCACCGACACCCATGATGTGTCTGACTATTCAACCTAGTTTTGGAAACACCTTTACCTCTACCTACACCCTAAGCACTAGTGAAAGCACCACACCTTCCTATGTACCTTACAGATCATTGCCACAACATAATCCATACTTCCCATTTCTTAGTCCTCCCTATCACATTTCTTCTCCACAAGGACAACCACACACTGGGGTTAAATTTTTTCATCCCTCTCTCGTTTAGCAAGTCCATAATTTTGAACAACTGAATATGAAAAATTTGACCCATCAATCAAATAATGCCAAAAATAAAGGAAAAAACTGAAACAATAATAATCCAAGACCAAGAGGGAATCACCCCCAACATAACCAACTTGTTAGTGGCAACCGGAATCAGGAGAACTAGAACCCCCAAGGGGGCAATAATAAAAAACGTGTAGGGAAGAATAAAAACAATCTTTGGACAAACTTCCCTTGTGCCATTTTCGGTGAGTATGGCCATTATACTCACCATTTCCCTCAAATCACAGAATTTAAATAGATTAAAGAATCCATAAATGGACCATGTCCCCCAACATTTCTTGCCCCTCAGCAGGCCCCACAACAATATGTGTAGCAACCACCCCTAGGCATGCTACAAAACCCAATTATACACCAAGGGGTGATGAAAACCTAACAAGAGATACATCCTGCCCCACCATAGATGGGACAGTATCCCAACCCAGGCACTTATGTATATCGTACTATCCTCCTCACTAGTGAGGAATAAGTTCTTCTACAAACACGCATTCGTCAATATAACGCACCCCCTTACTCGACTCCCACTACCTCGGAAGCAACCCCAGTCACAAGTGGAACACCTTTGATAATTTCACGCCCTAATACTGAAACTCCCCTTTGTATTCCTTGCATCCCATTGCGAGGGAATGCCAACAACCCTCAGGCTTAAGAAGCACACAGTTATAGTATGGTCGATGACTTGGCACAATATCCTGCTGCCATGTCAGTTTTGGAAGTCCTTCAAAACTGTCCTACTCAACAAAAGTCATTACTTTTTGCCCTGGGGGAAGTCGACCCTACTGACACACGACTCATCACCTTTGATATTGATAGTGGGGAACCCCGTCTCCCTGCTCTGGTTTCTTTCCAAATACCGGTTAAAATCAGGAACATCACAGTTCATTGCTGCATAATTGATGAAGGTGCATCCACATGCATCATGTCCAAAACCGTATGGCAGAAACTTGTCTCCCCTAAGATTATACCATCCACCATCACTCTCAAATATTATTATGGACGACCATCCTCTTCTGAAAGGATATTTCAAAATGTCTCCATTGAACTCGGGGGCAAGACTATCCTCATTGACATTGAATTTATCAATGCTCCGTTCGATTACACCATCTTGTTTAGATGTAGCTACATGTACACTATGAAGGTTGTGGCCTTTTCTCTGTTTTGCACAATGATGTTCCCTCACAATGGTAATATCATCACCATAAACCAAGTTTCACATTATGAGCCCAACCATTCCTCCAACATCGATAACATCTTACCTTTTGTCCACACTAATCCTGATGCCTACCCACTCATCGAGATGGGTCACAAAATTTTCAAGCACCCATCCTTGCTAGGGACATACCATGGAGAATCGCCACTCATACATCCCTCAACAAAAGTCTATGTCATCTCATCCAATGAAACAAAAACTGGAGATACCCTTCCTCCCACAGAAGCTTCCTTACTATCTGACGTCCCACTTGTCATGGATCTCCTTCCTCAGGAAGCCCTCGAAAACCCTTCAACTCCACCTGTTCTCGATTTAAACCTTCCCTGGGTCCACATCCCGGTTTGGGAAATAGTCCCCCAAGCCATTACTAAAATACCCTTATTTTACCCCCCATCGGGCATATAAGCTTTCTAGGTAGCTGCAACGCTTACCCTTCCCAAACAAACTTCCAGGATCAATTATGGGAGCTACAAGCGTCTGTTTTTTTATCCATATTCAACCATGGTATCGAGATCCCATCACCTACACAATCACCCTCCCTGGGACACCATCCATCCTCGCCCCATGGGGATCATTTTTATCACATTACGCCCAGGTATGCATGCTCATGTTCAAAATGATCAAATAAATGTTATATGTTATTTATCTTCATATATTGTTCATGTCGGGTATTTGGTTTTAATATGTGTAGATACTTGGTCATCACCCACCAGTGTGGCCCTTTTAGGTATATGATCGATACTGGCATGTAATAATTCCCTTTGAATATCAATTGCATCTCCCAGTCACACCCTTCGATATTTGCCTCTAGGTTCCCCCCATCCAGCTCTGCAGTACTCACACCTTCGCTGCATTTCAGTACTTTCAACCAGTAGCACTCTCTCACACATGAGTTTTCCCCATCGTAGTCCCCTCTGGCACTTTGAAACCCATGTTGTTTTCACCCCCTAGGGTTGGGAGTCCTAATAGTCTTTGCATTCCTGAGAATCAACCGCATGCTCCTTCTCCTCATTTTGCTAGCTTCCCCACAGTGGACTCTCGAGAAACCTCATTACGGTTCACATTTTACTACACCTCTATAGTATCATTAACTCTCCATCTCATCCACCATCATTTTTCCCATCTGCATATTGTACTCCACTCATTTACCTAATACAGAAACCTGCCTATGGGGTGCCCCACCCTCCTCCTATTTTCCACAGCTACTTGAGCCCTCACCGACCAAGCCATCTTACACTGGGGAACCCCATTTTGTATCTGTGCACTTGTCCTAACTTATTCTTTATTCATTTGGTAATTGTACAAAGACTTCATTTCCATCCTTTACCTAGATTTTTGTCGTCACCTTTGGCGATCTTCTTTTCCCGGCAAAGAAACCCATGTTGCCCTTGGTTATGACATTGCTTACCTTCTACCCTTAATGACATCATTCATAAAAGCCCAAGTATCCCATAGTCAATGTACCCTAGATCTCTGAGTTTGTCCACTTTGTCACGCCTCTGGAACAACTTAACCCACGTCTAGTTGTCCCCCTGACACTAGACCCAGTTTCATGGTTGTTGCCACTTATCCTTTACATATACCCCCAACCAATGGAAGTTTTGAGTCTCACCACTTCTTGACTTTGTCCATGTTCCTCATCAATTCCTGATCTTCTCTAGTAGATTTCATGAAGACCTTCTCTTCTTGGAGTCACATCTCCCTTTCTGTTGACATCAGCACAGTTTCCGGTCAGGCGACAATATCTTGACTCTCATTACCTTCACAATGAGGAGTCTTAGATGGAACAGAGAGAACCATGATTGCTCTCTGTTGTCATTGACCCCCACGAAATTCGACTTCAACACTTTATCATTTTGCGGTGGGTCTTACTTTGCGACTATTGTAGTTGTTTTTATATTTGTTGAAGACCTCTGGAAAAAATTTAGGCCATCAATGCCTGCGAATCCTTGACACTTATTATACGTGCCATCACCTCTTTTCAAAGTTTGTTCACCATCATAATTTTCCTTTGCCATTATCAACATGCCCCCGAGGGTGTTGTAGTCATCTACACCAACACACAGCTTCAGTTATTGTATTACACATTTTTGAGTTACATGACACGAGCATGGGGCATGCCTACCTCATTTGCACACAGTTTTATTTTTTCCACACCTTGCGAAAGTTTGGGTCCTATAGGTTCCCCTCTCCCTCCAATGGGTCGCTCTTGAAACTCCCCTCAACACTTTTTCTTACACATGTACTTTCAGTAAAACAAACATTGATGTATTTCAGCTATACGTATGCTCCTAACCTCATACATCAGGGGGGCATATGTTATCACTGAAATTTCATCCGCAAATGGTTACAGGAATCCAGCATCTCCAAACACCCATTAGTTCATCCATGGCCCAAAAAATACATTTCCAAAGGGCACAAAACTATACAACTGGTTATAAAATCAGCATGCGCTAAGGATACAAAGGAAGCATGCGCATGTGCGACAGTCGAAAAATATTGGAAAAGCACCCATGCACTCGATGCACGACTGTGGACGCAAAAAATGAGCATACCTCAGAATGGCAGATTTATGATTTCGGTCGACCTTCCACCCACTTCTGGTTCATCTCCCAAGTCAAATTGGCACCCAAATCCGAACTGAATCTGAGTGGGCAGTTGGTAAAATACCTAAGGGTGCCCTAAAGATCCCCTTGTTCACACTAAAGACTAGTTGAATAATGCCTCAAAGCTGTTGTGGGGAAATTCTACCCTACGGACTAACAAGCTAGGGCTTAAACTTGCATGCAGATCATGACCCTTTCAGAAATTACTTTTAACCTTCTACCCCAAACCTAAAACCCTTTTTCACATGCAAAGATGGAAAGAATCAACTAACCTTTTTATCGATGGTTGGTGTATATCCTCCATTGCGCTTTATCACTTTTTCTTCTGTTGCTCCTTCCAAAAGAGATCCTGCAATCAAAACAAAACTACGCATGCATGCTATTGTTCTACTAGAGGGTTAGAGATTAAGCATAAATCAAATAAAACATATAAGACTCGTGCATTGGGACAGGAAAAATACTCTTTATTAATCTCAAGATAAATTAACTTACAATGATAATAGAGATCGGCCATCGTTCCTTGATCCTGATCCTGGGCTCCTCCTCTTCTTTGTCCTCCAACTGCTTTGCTTGAATTCTCCTAAATCTTGAGGAAAGGCTAAAGGGTTGGGACAAAACGGATTCGGAAATTGGGTAGAGTTTCTTTGCTATGATTTTCCTCCTCCAAATAGTACCCCTACCCCTTATTTTATAGGCTAGAAGGAGCTAGGGTTTTGTACGAACTCTCGGCCATGCATGGACGGGAGTTCCAGTTAACTGACCCAAATCTTTTTGTCCCGTCGGAAACTTTCCATTTTTTGTGATTCTGAAGGCAAACGCGGGCTGTAGTGGGCCTGCTAGTGTTTGCCCGCGGGCTGTAGTGGGCCTGCTAGAGTTTGCCCGTGGGCTGTAGTGGGCCTGCTAGAGTTTGATTTTTAAAAATGGAGTTTTTAGAAGAGTTGTTCAGTAGTTTTTTGGCAAAGAAGGGATATGAGTTGGCCTAATGCCAGGTAAGCATGTGTGGTGCAATTTAGGGTTATAACAGATGCCCCATAATGTGTGAGGTCAGAAGAGCATCTGATGGCCGAAATACATTACCAATATTTTACTAATCTGTATTGATATGCTGAATGAGTGAGCCCAAGAATCAGGAATCAGGAGGTGCCATCTGCAAAATAACAAATGTCTCACTGAGGCAGGCATACCCATGCTCGGGATAAAATAGAACGCATGGCTACCAATAAAATACACTGTATATCCATGTCATATAACTATATAAAGTGTAGCCGCGAACAGTACACAACGGATCTACATCTCGAAATCAAAAAGATATACATGCAAAGTATCCATCTTCGTAGAAGATGATAAGGTCTGATGGCTAGAGATGAGGACTTCAAAGATCGAGCAACAACTTCAAAATCTTCAAAACTCGGGTAGGAGTGTAACATGAGTGTACACCTGCACTACCCAGAGGTCTTCGATGGCTCGTCGGGCATGGACAAAATTGATAATCTTGATGATCAGACTAAAGGCTTCAGTGATTTCTAACAAGGACTTGATTTGACATTCAGGATGGCCGGGTATGCGGACAAGAGACATATTGCAGAGGGGCCGACTCAATCTTAGTGAAAAACTTCCCTTGGACAATAGCACGACAAGTGATAAGACTCAGGCAACATATCTGTTAATCATAAGTCTACGAAGCAGGAGGAAACGCAAACTCTCCATATGTTTGGAAGAGTA
>SNQJ01S0069416.1:44159-59090 GCA_010110895.2 Picea sitchensis
GTTTGCCCGCGGGCTGTAGTGGGCCTGCTAGAGTTTACTTTTTAAAAATGGAGTTTTTAGAAGAGTTGTTCAGTAGTTTTTTGGCAAAGAAGGGATATGAGTTGGCCTGATGCTAGGTAATCATGCGTGGTGCAATTTAGGGTTATAACAAAATCTTTGCTATAAAAAGAGGCCATGGGTGCACTATATTTCCAACGAATTCATTTGTATTGTTATGCTTCCTATATTCTCTTGGAGGATCCTCTTTCCTCATCAAGAGCATACAAGCACCATTTCATTGAGCTATTACATCACTTATTGAGTGAATGAGCTTTGGATTTCTTCACCATTTCCTTCTAGTTTATTATTTGTTATAAGAGCTCAATATTTAGGGGTTCAAGATCCCTCCCTTGGAGGAAGAGGGGACCCATAAGTCTCCCTTTCTCTTTGGTGTTTTCCCACTAATACAATTCTATCCATTGGTGGCATGAATGTTGTTTGTTTTTTATTCTAATATCTTTATGCACCTTAGTTTAGTTCCTTTTATTATTATTAGCTTAGTATTTTGTTTATTTCTCATGCTTGATGTTTCTAACTCTTGCATTCATTGTTGTCTTGTCTAGCTAACCCAACTGGACTTGTAAGCATCCTTATTTTTTTCATTTAGGTGACGAAAGGGACACAATTGTGTTGTTGTGATGTTTTTCAGTTTCTTGAAATTCTGAGACAAGAGGATCTTGTCTTCTGAGTTTTTCTCTCCCCTCGCTGCTGGAAGACCAGATGTCCATAGAAGACCTCCACACCTTTCTCAACATTCTTCCTTACCACTCACCACTACACCCAAATTGTTGACTGAAGTTATATTGAGACCTCACCTGATCATGTGTACCAACCTGGTTTTCTGAGTTAAAGTGATATTATCCCGAGTCTGCGTCCATTCGACCCCCCATAAATCTATTCATTGTAACATACAAACTGATGGGTATTGGGCTTACCTCTGCCGCAATATAGAGGTGGCTTATAGTGATAACACTAACCACTATTTGTTGTTGTAACGAAGGGGTCGTTATACACACCCACTTATTTCCATAATCAATTCATCATGTAGACCATAAACCCTATTTTTCTTTCAAAGTACAAAAATTGGTTGACACAAGTTTTAAGTTTGCATCAGCCTTCATTTTTATTCCAGGTTCTATATTGTATACACAATGTATGTGTGTCATAGTTGTGATGAAAAATACCTCTTTTCATTAATTTTTTAATAAACACCATAAAAATATGTCCTTGCAGTACTAGATGCAGGAATGTGTGTGTCGAACGAATTTTAAAAGGAACAATGAAAAAACAATGTACTAGGACTAGACATGGGCAACAATGCCCTGTGAATGGGGCCAACGTTGAAATGTTTTCAAATTGTTTCTTTATGCATTGAAATTTGACATGGATAGAATATTCACATGCCTTAATGAAATGGGAGGGTTTCTGGACTCAAATTTGACTCACACACCCACTACTGGATTGTACATTTGAATAAGTGACTAAAGACATAACCTATATAGGAATGAAGAATGCAATGATCTATTGACTCATTGGCTAGAAACAACTTCCATTGACCTATGCATCCAATGGAGGGTGGTGTTAGTACTCAAATTCACAGTATTAAAATTTGGACTTTTGGTCATGAAAGGCACACTACTAGAAAAGTGACATTCCTGCAACGCCATCATAAAACATTATATCACTTCCCAAAAATCTTTGAATTCTTCTCCATGTTCGTTTTTGGGCCATCTCTAGATTGCTTATGTTATTTGAGTAAATTTGTGGCTTGTTATAGAGCACCACAACCCAAGTGCTAGGGAGACTGTTCGAAGGAATTCTTATGATTTTTTATAAAAGATGGGTCAGTAAGCCCAAAATCTCCATACAATCATTGTGCGCAAAACCTGCATCAACACAACACAAGTTAGTAGTCATTCAATATCACAACAACAAGTCACATGGAGGGAGATCACGAGGGGAACATTGTTTACTTAACACATCAACAAGTGATTGAACCCTTGACATAGATAAATGTTACGAAAATATACTCTGAGCGTTTTCATTGAGGAAAGATTGAAACAAATGTCCAGATCTTGAAACACATGTCAAGAGTTTTCCTTGGCAGTGTGAGATATATCTTTGTGCTAGAAAATGTCAAAAGCACCATGAGGAAGCATGAAGATCAAGTCATGTGAAGGGATATACTCTCATGCACAGAAAAATAAATAGAGCCCGAATAGATACATCCAAATGCATGTCTAGGTGTTGACAAAAATTCCAAGTGTTAAGGTAGCACACACATGGAATGCCATATGGAGAGCACGTACATAGGTAGAAAATTAGTGTGATGAGAAAAAGTGCCCATGGTAGCACCCAGGTGTAATCCAATTAACATATGTTGAAAGCATGCTCATTATCACTAGCAGGGGAAAAACGCCAAGTGTGTTGTCAAAATTAATTCCCAAGTATTAATTCACATTCCACAAAAAAATGATCAAACTTCTATGTCACTTCCTGGATGGAGAAAATAAGGATCATTTCTTGGTGGGAAATGAAAAATGGAATGACAGGGTTTCATGAAACTATTGGTATTACTCACAAATGAACCATTATAATTATGACAAACATCAAAGAAAGTGTTTGACTACAAAAACAGAGATCACTTAGAGGATCAATGAAGGAGAAAGATTGGTGTTGAATGGACCTTTATAAATGTTCGGGCTCTCATCTTAGCTTTGTTGCAAGGGAATAGTTTCTAGGTATATCAGTTTTCTCTTCATAGTATTTCAACTCTGACTGTGAGTATGACTAAAACACAGGTTTTTAGTAATGGATCTATAAGGATCAATGGTTTATTTGAAAAATTCTCACAAATAGTTACCTCAACCCCACTGCTCATAATCAAGTCAGGTATTCTTGTGAAACTAGAATATGGAATAGTTTCAGAGGCTCTTGGAACAACATGTGTCTATCCTTTGCAACTTATCATAACATGATTACAAGATCAACCTATGAATTCAACTTCAAGATACAAATGCATAAGGTTTGGTCTCTCCCTTAATCCCAAAAATTCATTGTTTTCCATGCAAGAGGGAAAATTATTGGGGCACATAGTATCAGCTGAGGGGTTCAAAATTGATTCAATAATGGTGGAATATATCCAAACCCTGTTTCTTCCCATATCCAAGAAGGAAGTGTAGTCCTTCTTGGGAAAAATTAATTTTCTAAGAAGATTTGTTTCAAATTTTGTTGAATTGGTAAAGAACATCACAACTATTCTCAGGAAGGGAAATGAAGTAAAATGGACTATTGAGTCCATAGAATACTTCAACCTAATAAATAAGGTATTGATTGAGGCACCTATGTTAATCAGTCCTGATCATTCCAAGGATTTCCTGATTTTTTCCTTTGCCTCTTTTGACACAGTGGCAATTGTTTTATTACAAAAGAATATTGAAGCGTTGGAGCAACCTATTTCCTTTTTCAGTAAAGCACTGAGGGACACTGAGACCAGCTATGACATCATGGAGAAGTACACCTATGCCTTGGTGAATGCTCTCAAATATTTCAGAGTCTATGTCTTGCATATAAAGATCATTGCATATGTTCTTTCAACCTCTGTGAAAGACATTCTCATTCAGCCTAGCATAGATGGAAGAAGGAGTAAGTGGATTGCCAAAATAATTGAATTTAATCTAGAAATGAAGCCCACCAAGCTAGTTAAAGGCCAAGGATTAGACAAGTTACTCACTGAATATAATTGCAAATCTCCATGGGTTAGCTTCATCAATGCTTGCTTAGAAACTCATTGAACTAAGTTGTTTGATAAAAGTTCTTAGGACATGCCTTCTGTTGTTCCTGAATCTGTACTAAAGGCTTGAAAGTACAGTGTCAAGGCATCCAAAAGTGGTTAAAAGGTGGAGAAGGGAGAAATGTCAAACCTTCGGGGAAGGAAACTAAGGAAGATTTATTTGTTGGCGTTTTCTGGCTTCTAACTATTCCTGGATGGTTATATCTCGCTCAATGGCTGCCCATGATTGTTCAAGTTCGGCTCGGTTAGTTGCCGTTTTAAGGACGATGTTGAAAATGTTTAAAGCAATGTGTGTTTGGTTCAATAATCCGGGTTCAACGTTAGGTTGAGTGGGTATAGGAACTGTCATGGGGGAACAGTAAAGGTATAAAAGACTTTTTAGGAAAGATTAAGTGTTGTCTCAATTTGATCTTATAAAAGATAACTTACGGTTGCAGAAACAACATATAGATGCAAATCTAAGGCTCGTTCCTATAACTGTATCATATTTTTATAAAGGGGTGAGATGAGAGAAAAACATTGAGCCATTTACAAAGTAAAGTTCCAACCAGTGGAAAACTCACGACATAAACGGGAGAGGAAAATATGTAAGAGAATAACCAATGTAACAAAGAATATATGTAGAATTCTGAAACTGCAGATTGGTCTTACACAACTGATAGCTGGTGCAGAGGAAAGGCAATAAAAAATTACAGAAAACCCAAATTCATTCGTTATAGTAGTGGTCGTACTAAATTACAATGAAGCACATCAATTATGAATATGAATTGAAATGTAAAAATGAGATACAAGGAAGCAAACTTGTGATACAGAAGTGACGGAATTGAGAATATCCAGATCTGCTTGTATTAACTCTCAATGTAAAAACTCTATTACAAAAAAAAAGGGGTCCATCCTTGTCTATTTCTCTCTGGCGTATATTTATACAATTTTTTTTTTTAAAAACCGGTAGAATCTCAATAGTCACAAAATTTCAGTTACGACAGAGGAGAGAGCAATCACTCCATTTCCCCTGTTCTGTCTTCACTTAGTGCCAGGTGCTCGTCTTCGCGCAGACTCGGTGCAGGCGATACATCTTTCCACAAGATGAGATACGAGCCATGAAGGCTCAGCTTGACAGCTGGCCTCGACGAAGTAACATTCACGGGCTAACTGTTGTATCTTGTCTCCCATTTGTGCATCGATGATGTCGAGGGCACTTAGTTGCGCGCTGGAATGGATCATGTGCTTATCAACTAGGGCCATGTCCACCATATCTATCTGAGAGGTATCGGTCGAATATCTCTCATCCTTCTCTTTCAGATCAAGCGAGATCTGTTCCACATTCATTTGTATCCATGTTTCTGCGTCGCCTCCACTGCCCATACCCAACAGCTCGCCGTCTATAGAATGGAAGGCTTCTTCTAATGAATTGGTTACCTTTTGGGCTTTCTCCTTGCCCAGGGTAATGTTGTGCTCCCAATCCTTCAGCAGAATATTACCTCTGGCTTTTTCTGGGATGGTGAGCCTGGAAGGACCTGCCGAAACTCTGTTATTCATAGCTATCACCACCTCCTGGAAGGCGACCTGAGCCGCTTCTGCATCTCTTTCTCTGACAGTCAGGTTCTCGAAAACCTGATTTATCAACAAAAAATTCTCTCAGATCACTCCCACTTTGGCGAGAAAATTTTGTTGTGTAGAAGAGATTCTGTTCCGAATCTCGATCGCTCGGGATTTAAATATCTCGACGTCGATCGTCCTGCTTTCGGTGATCTCTACCTAAGCCTGCAGATCTGCAATCATAGTCCTCTGTTGGCCCACCTGTATCCGACCGTCTCGGACCACTAGATGTGCTTGCTCAAGCTTGGTCTTAAGCACCTCTATCTCATTTTTATCAGCCAGTCGGGCCAGTTCTATCTCCGCGCTCACCTGGCCTTTATCATTTTCTATGGCCGAGGCCAATCTGACCTCGAGAATCCTGATAAGGCAGTTTTTCCTTTTGAGTTGGTTCTTTAAAAGTCCCACCGAAAATTGATTCGCCGATGCATACGCTCCTAGCGTCCCTGCGATCTGAGTGGCGAATTGCTCATTCTTTTTATTTTTTCCATCGGTCATGACCTTGAACTTATTAGCAGTCGATTCTCCCTCCTGGTAGAATTCCCTTTTCACCATCGCTTTCCTCTTTTTATCAAAGAAGAACTCATTTGGAGGGAGTTCCTCTGCTCTTATGGGCCTCAGTTCTTCATTGAATATCCATCCCTCGTTGACATTTCCCTGTGTCGACTACAATGGTGTGACCAAGGTGATGGGTTCTCCAATTTGTTTTGTCGACTCTCTCGGAGTATCGACAGGATTCTGCTTCTTTGGCGGCACTAGAGTCTTTATTTCAGTCTTCGTCTTCGGTTTCCTTGGCGGGTCCGGAGTTTTTACTTCAGCCTCCGGACTCTATTTCTTTGGCGGGTCCGGAGTCTTTACCTCTACCTCGGGATTCCTCGTTGGTTCCCCCTCCTGGTGTTTTCCAAGGTCATGAATCGTGTCTTCAGAACCTTCAACATCCTTCTGTTTCATCTTGGAAACACCTGAACCTCCCAACATAGCGTGGAGACAGCTTCGTCTATGTTCCTGGAATCTCAATACAGAGGTTGTGTCTTCGGGTGCTAAGGATTGGATCCGGGCTAGAACTTCCTCATAAGACCTCGCCCCTCGGAAAATGTCATCCGGGGGTGAATTCTCATGCTCAAATCTCTTGAGCCCACAGTTAGCTAAATGGTTGCTCACCACCCTTTGTGGATCATGTTTCTTATACTCGATGGAGACCAAATTCAGGTCTTCTAGGGCTGAAGCCTCGGNCCTCATAAGACCTCGCCCCTCGGAAAATGTCATCCGGGGGTGAATTCTCATGCTCAAATCTCTTGAGCCCACAGTTAGCTAAATGGTTGCTCACCACCCTTTGTGGATCATGTTTCTTATACTCGATGGAGACCAAATTCAAGTCTTTCAGGGCTGCAACCTTGGCTTTGGCATGCCCGAAATCTAACAAAGAATAGGAATTCAGCCGAATGGGAAAAGACAGCCATACCTTCTTGGAGTACCCTTTTAATTCTTTACTCACCCCGCCAATTATCGTCTGTCGGGTGACCTCGCGACAAGCCAACTTGTCGGGAATGAACAATGGCAACGCATTTGGGGGACCAGCAGCCCCGAACACTCTGAAGTACGAGAACTTTGCCTCCACGTACCAGTCCGCTATGCCACTCATATTTGCTGCAATGTTGTTCGCGATACGCGGTGGTGGGTGACCAAAAATTGAGATATGCAGGGGCACCATTACCCGATAAAAAATTTCATATGCGAACTTCTCTGCTTTATTTTCCCATAGCTTTTCGTGATACATATGTATGGGTCTAGCTTCAGCCGGAGTCCAAGCCCAGCTCATCAATGGAAATGGTGTCATGGAACATATCGCGTCCATGATATATGCGGACATGAAAAATGAGGACGGCCTCCCACTTTCCTTCTGCTCCCGATACTCCGTGACCCGGTTGGCCAAACTATTCGAGAGTATCTTTGCCCAATTAAAAGAGAAACCTTCTATGACCCGAAACATCAGAGGCACCCACGCAATGAAAAAATGCGATGTGTCCTCTCTCCCAAAAATCCAACATGTCATCATGGCCACATATTTATACTGTGGCTCCAACGAAGAGATTGAATAAACGCCCTGGTCATTTGCTCTGAATTTCGCGGTACGTGAAACCCAATCTTTAATCAAACCTGGCATGGTTTTATCATACTGGGTGCACTCTTTCTCCTTGAATTCCTCCAGGAACTCAGCACCATATGTGTACTCAGACGTCGTCGGGAGCTTATACATGGTTTGTATATGTTCTGGCCTAAAAGTCCCGACCGTGACTCGCTGCCCATTCATGATAGTCCTAGTGGGTATGTCCACATGATCCAACGCCCATCGGATCATGTCATAGTATGGGAGAAACTGCGGTCTGGCTGCTACCTTGTGCATTCCATATTGGACAACTATCTTGTATTTGGTGTTTAGATCATCATTTTCATTGCCGTCTGAGTCGTCTGAATAATCCACCAATTTCGATTGCAGCATGTCTGAAACAAATGACCAGTTGGGGACCGAGTCGACACTTTGGGGCGAAGTGTCGGAGACATTGTCTAAGCCTTGTCCTGCGACCTCGACATTCGCCTTCGCTGCTTTCTCTAGAGCCATAGCCGAATCTTGCGTTTTCGCTCTTCTGCGGTAAAACTGCGTATACATGCAGAAATTAGTTTACTCAGAAGTGATGAGCTCTGCGTGCTTATGAAAATGCATTCGTTAGAATGAAATGAAACTCTTAGATGTATTTGAAAACTCGGTACTTTTCAAAATAATCCTTTCAAATTGTAATTAGAAAGAAATTAATTACGTAAAAATCTGATCTTATATGCGTAGATTTACCCTATATCTTCATAAATGTCATAAATTTCTGGCGGTTTGACAGTCAGTCAAAGTATGGAGAGAAATGTCTACCTCGGGAAACGTGCAAGCCTCGAGGCGTGGGATATATCTTGTTTTAGCTTGATCAATCAAATCTTACCAACGCTAATCAATTTCTTCGCCATTCGTTATATCGTGGAATTTCTTTTAACATTTTGAGTCCCTAACTCCCGAGACCACGAGGACCGATTTGGTTTAATTAAAGGTAATTGTGATTTGGAGGCATAATTAATTTTATAACTTTTTCATTCGCCGTATCGCGATTCAGTATTTCGAAGACAAGTTTCTATGAAATTTATACGCCGAGTTGCGAAACCGCGAGATTGCGAGTCAAGAATTAATTAGGAGGAAGATAATCTTTAATTAAGTGACTAATTAATCCTGTTATAATTACCTCGCGACTTCGTGAGTCGGGGTTTAGAAGATGGAAATTTTGAAAAAGATAATGCCGAGTGGTGAAATACCGAGAACAAACTCAACCACGGTTATCTTTTTTGCCTCTAACCCTTGCCAAGGGTCATCCAGAAAAGGCCTCGAATTCTCGGCTTTCGGGGTTGTAAAAATAAAAATTTTGGTTCGACAGACTTCGAGGCACGAAACTCCGATGAAGTCTAATCATGAGTTAAAAGACTTTACCCTGGTTATTGCTTAGAGTGAAAA
Organism: Picea sitchensis; assembly: GCA_010110895.2. NCBI lineage: Eukaryota > Viridiplantae > Streptophyta > Pinopsida > Pinales > Pinaceae > Picea > Picea sitchensis. The sequence goes on from SNQJ01S0069416.1 coordinate 53,135, forward strand.
TTTAAAACGACTTCACCGTTTCGTGACTGGGGACATGTGAAATTATGAATTACGGTATCCGACCTGTGAGATCCCGAAACAGAACAAAAATAAAAGAGGGAACACTCCCATGAAAGGTAGGGATTTTTTCGAGAGTAGAAAAATGTCGCTGCTCACGCGACCAGCCTTCAGAGGTCTCATCCTCTCGTACGGAAGAAGAAAACCAAATTTAGATTTCAAGCATCAAATGGAAAATTGTGACAGGCCAAAAACAAAGGCGGCTCCAACATAGGCTCTAACTAGGGATCCCGCCTTCCTGTGAGGCAGGAAGAACAATAGACCACATGCCAATATTGGGTTAATGGAGTCAAAAGCTCAATCAGACAGAAAGGTTCCAAGCAAGGAAGATCGAAGGGGGAAAAAATTCCGTTCTTAACCTTGAGAAGCTTTTTCAAAATCAGATATTCTTTTCAAGCACAGCTGTAGTCCCTTTCACAATTTTCCCTTTTCCACTACTAACTTTTGGTATGTTTTAAGACAGTCGAAACGACCCTAGGAGACTCAAAAGATATTTTGGCTCTCGACTTGCATCAAAAGAATGAGATTATACATCTTTTAATTGGGAAGTCCCGTCTGAATTTGGGATGTGGATCAGGTTTTTAGAAAGCATTGGTTACCAGAGTAGAGTGATATTCATGTATAACAGCCTTACAGATATCTCAGACATTGCTTCACTGCCAGCGAGCCTGTTCAGTACCCTGGTGAAGTTATCTGGCCCCTTTTACTGAATTTCCTTTCACCACTTCGGAAAATGTTTATGCATTTAAATGCTAAGACGAGGGAAATCATTTCTGAATTTCCTTTCATCATCTTCCTGAACTAAGTGGGGGCAATCATTTCTGAATTTCCTTTCACCACCTGTNCAGGGATGATATCTATGTAATATTTTGTCTCAGAGGTCTGTCAACTTACTTTGATTACTCGGTACCAATCTTCCCTTGACCCTCACGACACCTTCGTTCTTAGGGAGACAAGGAAAATATTTTTTTTTTGAAGGGGCATCCTGTTTGAGAAAACTTTGATTCTTCTGATGTTGTTGAACAACCTAGGAAAGTTAGGATCGCTCTAAACGTTCCTTCTTTTAGCAGGGGATCGAGTAGTTGTGAGGACCCGCTTTCTTTCCACCATCTGTTTTGAGACTCAAGAGGCTAAAAAGAAAACTTTTATTCCTTTGTAATGGAACGAAAACGTGGCAGCTTGTCAAAAGTTAGATCCGAAAACAGGCAGGATACAGGGCAGTGATTTATTGATTGAAAATACAGAAGGTCAAAACAGTTCGAGACTGGCTCTTGTAGATGTCTTTGGGGACGACTAATTTTGACTGACTATTCTTATTTTTAGTGTACCATTCAAATTATTTTAAATCAAAGGTTATCAGGCCAAGCAATAATCCTGTTATCTAACAATTTAGCCGATATTGTAGTTTGGATGATGTTACCTTGGTTTATTTTGACAGTCTTTTATGTCATGTGAGTTGAGAAGGCCCACGTTTACCTTTTCTTTTCAATTTCTTTGTGCACTATGAAGCTACTTTAGGTATCACCTGTTTCATGCCGATTTATTTCTAACACTGTCTTGCAAATCACTCTTCCTGCTAGCTTTGCAAGCAGCTGGAATCCTGTAAAAAGAAAATACGAACTTTATTCGAAATATGTCTAAAAATTATGAAAAACAAAAAAAATAGAAATCCAAAAGGATAATGTTTTAAACAAAAATGCATGTATGTACACAAACTCTTTTTTCTTTCTTTTCTTTTTTGAATAAAAATGGCGACTGTTATGTCATGTAATGTTTTAGATATCACCCGTTGACAGGGGCGCTGAGGACTTCTCCGTCAATGTTTTCCAACAGGAATGAATTTTTCCCTTCCGGAGCTGAGACCATGAATGGTCCATACCAGAGGTGGTCAAATTTACCATGCTTCGCGGCTTCCTCTTTTCTTGCATCCCATCTTAGTACTAAGTCACCTGGAAGGAATTCCCTGTATTTTGCCTTGAGATCGAATAATGCTTTCATCTGATCATGCTACTTCTGCATTTTTTCATCGACTTCAACTCTATGTTGTTGAACCTCGATCAGCTAGTTAATTCTCCTGGTTACATGATTGGGTTCTTCATTTTGATCCTGCCATAACTTCATCACTGGAAGTGCTAAGTTTATAGGTAGGACCACCTCTGTTCCATAGACCATTTGAAACGGTGAAATGTCGATAGACCTTTTAGTGCTGATGCGGTTTTCCCATAATGCGTATTTCAAGTGCACATGCCAAGACCTTTTATTTTCATCCAATACTTTATTGATTATGTTCACTAGGCTCTTGTTAGATGACTCGGCCAATCCGTTCCCCTGGGGGTAATATGCAGTGGAATGGCCGAGAACGATATTGTACTTCTGAAAAAAGATGATCATAGCCATAGATTTGAAGGCCTGTGCATTGTCTGTAACAATATTTCGGGGACACCTGAATCTTGACAAGATGTTATCTTCCAAGAAATCGATCACCACCGAGTCTGTTTCCCTTTTGGTTGGAATGGCTTCCACCCACTTAGTAAAATAATCCCTGGATGTTAAGATCCACTTATGCTAAGCACTAGAATGGGGATTAATTTCCCCTATGAATTCTAGACCCTATTGTTGAAATGGAACTTCAAATTTGACTGGAACGAGTGGTAGTGCAGGGAGTTTCTATTTACCAGCGAATATTTGACAAGGGTTACACGCACGTACTTTGGTATTGACATCTGAAAATAGTTTTGGCCAATAGTATCCGGCCCTCAAGATCTTGTAGGCCGTGTCTCTCCATGCATGGTGTCCTCCACAGACTCCTTCATGAAATTCCTCTATAACCCGTGAAGTTTCCGACTCAACCAAACAGACTAGCAGGAACCCGAGTGGATCCTTCTAGTATAGCTGACTTTCGGCGATGCAATATTTTATAGCATGGAGTTTTAAAGTTCTGCATTTGGCTGGTGATAGTTCATTCGAGCATTTCAAGTTTAACAAGTAGAAAACTACGTCTTTATACCAGCCCTATGATATGAACTTTTCTTCGACCTTACTTGGATCTGCTAGATCCTCCGGCTCGGGAAGGTGTGTGTCTCTGTCTTCTTCTTGCAGGCAATTAATATCAAGAGCTCTAAGATTCGACTCAGCCAAGAGTTTGGCCAGACCCATCCCCTTTATCAATTTAGTTGGCTTGACTTCCAGATCGAACTCTTGTATTTTAGCGAGCCATCGCCCTCTTCTTCCGTCACTGTCTGGATGCACCAGTATGTCTTTTACAGAACTGGTAGGTACATATGCAATTATTTTCAAATGTAGCACATAAGTTCTAAATGCCTTCAATGCTTTTACCATTGCGTATGCTTGTTTTTCTATTATGTCATATTTCAGTTTTGCATCTCTGAGGCTTTTTCTTAAAAATGCTATCGGTTGTTCGAACCCTTCTTCATTTTTCTGCAAGAGTACCGCGGCGATGTTATGATCAGAAGCAAACGAAAAAATGAGAAAATCTTTTAGATAATCCGAACTTGCTAGCACAAGTGCCTCGCTTATAACTTTTTTAATATGCGTGAATGATGCTCTGGCCTCGATGGTCCAATTTACCCCGCTATCCTTCTTCAGCATTCCTGTAATCAATTTGACAATCTCAGCGAAATTGGGAATGAACCTTCGTAGAAAATTTATCTTTCCTAAGAATGATTGAATTTCTTTTATATTTCTCAGGATAGTGATAGTATCTATCACTTCAATCCTCTTAGGATCAATCCTGATTCCTTCCTTAGATGCGACATGGCCCAGAAGCTTACCTTCCCTCATAGTGAAATGTGATTTCTTTGGGTTCAAGGATATACCAAACCTGCGGCACTTTTCGAACGTCTATCTTAGATGCATCAAATGTTCTTCGTCAGTTTTAGAAAAAACCGTCAGATCATCAAGGTAAATAACTACGAACTTGTCCCTTTCTCCCATGAAAGCGATGTTCATAGCTCGCTGGAAAGTGGCTACTGCATTCATCAAACCCAAAGGCATTTTGTCATACATGAAAGTACCCCAGGGCGTGGTGAAAGCAGTTTTTTCCCTGTCTTGTTCATTCATAGTGATTTGATTATAACCAGAGAAACCATCTATCATTGACATTTGATTAGCTCCAACAACCTTTTCTAAAATATGGTCCATTTTGGGCAGTGGGTAATTATCTTTGAGAGACGACTTGTTTAAGTTCCGAAAATCCACACACAGTCTGATTTCCCCATTCTTTTTCCTGACTGGAACTAGGTTAGCTACCCAGTCCGAGTATCTCAGGGGTATGATTATTTTCGCGTCCAAGATTTTTTTAACTTCCTTTTATATCACGGGTAACAGAATGGGGTTAATTTGCCTAAGATTTTGGCTTCAAATGTATCTTGTGATCAATAATGGAAGTATCATATGTTTTTAATTCATCATAGGACCAGGCGAAAACGTCTTTATATTGTCTGAGTAAGTCTTTATACTTATCTTTCGCTTTGGGAGGGAGGAACTTCGATATTTTTACCATCCGAGGTTCTTTTCCCGTTCCTAAATCACAGTCCTCTACTTCTTCTAGTTGGGGCTGCAAAGTGGTCTTTACAGGTACATCGTTCTGGTCGAAAAGTCTTTCCAAAGGAATCAATCCTTTGGGGATCTGATTTCTTTTAAGGACCAGCATACAATGATCTGCAATTTTTTCTCGGAAGATTTCAGGTTCCTCTCCTTCTTGCATGATCCACATCAAGTCGTTCTGATTTTCTTGGTCAACATGAGTTTCAGAGAATTCGCCTACTGCTGTAAGGAATTTCTCAATTTGTTCGTCATCTTCGAAGACTTTTCACTGTCGGATATTGTCTGGTATGGAGGGATTGTATCTGATTTCAATATGATATTTCAGTTTGAAGGTCGTGGGAGGAGAGAAGGTTGAAGCTGCCTTTGCCAATGCATCAGCATGCAGATTCTCTGCGCGAGGGATAAAATAGATAGTCACAGATGAGAAAAAAAATTCCATGAGATCCCAAGTACAATTTCTATACGCTCTTAGTCTGGGATGCCTGGCCATGTACTGTCGGTTTACTTGTTTTACTATTATTTCTGCATCACCATATACCTCCAAGTTTTTTATATTTAGCTTTTTAGTAGCCTCTAATCCTAAGATCAATGCTTCATACTCGCATATGTTATTAGTGTAATCTATGTCCCACTACAAACGATAGGAGAAAGTAACAATGAACTTACCTTATGATGCCACCAAAAGTACTCCATCACCTGCCCCTTCAGAAGATGAAGCACCGTCAAAATACATTTTCCAAACACCAGTGTTACACAACTCTTCTGTCATGGGGTTTGACTCTTCATACTTTGTATCGATTTCCTCCAGGCAACCATCCAGACCATCATCAAAAGACAAGATGCAATTTCACAGGTCTTGGTCTGCAATGTAAATAGGGAAGTTGTGCAGGTTTTGAGGGTCACTGACCGTATATGCTAATCTTGTTTCTTTGTATAAACGAGTGAACTGACCACCAAAAACAGGGATTGTGGAATAAGTCATGTCTAACTGTAGAGAACTCCCCAACTTGGCTCTCTCCATGACCTAGATAACAGCATGCCATACTTAGGGGGAATGTCTGTGATAACTGTTGAGCTCTAATCTACCCTAGCAAATTAGAGTGTAAATGATTGTCAATCCGGTGTTTGTAAGACTTAGAGGCATGTCCAAAGTATATGGATTTTAGAGATAGTTTTATCTGTTATGGAGATAAACCAAAGATCTGTTCTAAGGCTGAATGTGAAAGAGATGATAAGCTCCTATTCAGAAGTCATCTTCATAGATCTCATGACAGTAATCAACACTTGTTGTTCTAAGTGGAAAAAAAAATAAGCATTCAAAGGGAAGTTTAAG
>SNQJ01S0069417.1:0-22488 GCA_010110895.2 Picea sitchensis
AGCTCCTCTCCTTTTATAAGTTGAAGAGGATAAGGTGAGGAGGTTAGGATGATCCCACTAAATCATGAAAGCGAGTAAGATCCAAACCATTTGGATGCCACCTCACCATGGAAGTTTCTCCTTCTAGAAGATTTGAGAAAATGATCATTTTTCCCACGTGTAAGCATTCTAACACCCTGCTTATAGTGCAACCGGCGAATTGTTAGCACCCTAGCTATGATGCAACCTGTGAGAATCAGACATTCTCGCACCCTAATACATAGGCAGCCTGCGAACTTCCTTTTTTATAAGGTTTTTAAAAAGGAAAATGCAACTTCTTTTCTCAGGAAAATTTATTCTCCCTTCTCTCTTCAGGAACTCAGGCCACTAACCCCTCTGAAGGCAACAGATAGGTTTACATCATTAACGGTCATAGGGATGACAAAAATAATGTGTAACAGTTATGGTTTTGGATTTTCTTTATGTTAAAAAGGCCTTTGGAGCCTCATTGTAAACATCATCTTCTTGTGAATGAGTGTAGCCATCACATCGCTTCTAAGACTTAAGCTGCCACCATTCTAGTGAGTTCATTCACTATGTATTTTTACAGTTTATGTACATTTCTATCATTAATAAAAATTATGCATTACTGTATATCTTTGTTTCTAGAAATATATCTATGTATTGTCTTATTATATTTCCTCCTTCATTTCAATCTCAAAATAATTCAAATGAAAAAGACACACATGTGTACTCATCATCAATGATTTCAGTTGCTATCAATAAAATTTGTTTTGAGTAAAACACCTCATGTGGATACAAATTCATGCCTTTAGAAATATCGTGCCCTTTATCGATAACATCCACATGAATTTCAAATATTCTTACCCAATTGAATTTTTCACCCGTGGAAACCTCTACTAAAATATCCAACACTTCCATTTGACACGAAAACTTTAATATATTGTCTTTCGACATACCAAGTAAGTTTTTATAATAAGCATGGATACACATCCTTGCCTTAATGGTAAATCAAATTGATTGTGGTACAAACCAAATTCCCATCCATTTGACTGAATTTTTTTCTACCAATATTGACAAATGACCATCTCTCAATAAGGGATTCACATATAAATGTGATCCCTTATAAAATCCTCACTTGATGACGATAATATAATGTTTTTTATGATATTCATCTAACCCACTTGAATATAATTGTTATTTCATTTAGTTGATGAAGGATGGTACATCATAATATTGTCACCTTCATCTACATACACCACTTGAATAGGAAAAACATGTGTCCACGTGTCAGTTGTACCTACAATGTAAAGAATTAGATCATTACTAGAAGGATTCAAGTAAGTCAACCCTAGTTTTCTCATATGGAATTCATCAATAACTTTGCAGATAATAATATCTTTTAAACCATTTTGTCGTTAATAAAAGAAAGTGTATCAAAGTTTGTAACATTTCCCCTGACACGTTGCATAGTTGGAAAACATCATAGTTGATAAGGTATTTCCCTATTTTTAGGTTGGATCAGAACATCATTGCCACTGGATGTATCATCATTAGTCCAACAATATTTTTTAGGAATTCTAGATAATTGTCATTGTTGTATAGACAACTGTCACTTTATTTGTACTTGATTTTATGATTTAGCATCCTCTTCAACAAGTATGTAAAAAGCTTCTTCCACAACTTCTGATGGCAATGACATTCATTCTTTATGTGGCAATGGATTAGGGTTGTATTGAACATGATTAAATTTATAAAAATAAAATAAAAATTATGAAATCATGACATGATGCCTAAATGGGCTACACAAGTTACACATGAGATCTCTAAATTGGAATGAAATAGTGAAAAACATTGTATATCTCTATGGGTATAATATAAATACTAAAAAATAACTAAGCTTTAGTAACAACCTTCAATTTCATTTCGCCTTGCAACAAAGGTTTTATCTTTGCATCAAGAAATAATTAATTCTCCTAACAAACTTTTGCACCGAGTAATTAAGGGTAAAGTTGAGTATTGTGCATATACAATGTATAATAAATAAATTGTATACCCTACATAGAAACAAAAAATGCATAACAAAAACTGGAAAACATAAGCAACAAACCTTATGAGAATATAATATGGAAAATATGGATTCTTGACACTTAACTAATTAAACTTCAAGAAACTTGGATAAAGATCTACATAAAACATTTTAAATTATAAAATCAAAACCATGGCCTTCCACGTACTTAAAACAACAAATTCTATATGTTTCTTTGTCCATTAATAGATTATTTTTCGCATGTAACTTCAATATCATTGGACAACATCCAATATATAGAAAATTTCCTTAAAAATATTCTTTAAAATCTTTGAGAATAATCGACCGTGGAACCATTTTTTAGCCCATAATGTTTTTCCACAATAGCATGAATCGATGTCCTATAATCATCTTCTTCTATCATATACCTCCAATCATTGATGGAACCCAAATAAAAACACAATCTTCCAAAATATATAGCCTTGGGAAAAAATAAAATAATCTTATTAGTGGATCACCACCATATTTGCTCAAAATATTTCCATCCAATCCAATTTGGTTTGATCATGGATCATATATGATATGATCAATAGTTTTTTTTGTTTAATGTAGAAAATCCATTTGGTTTGTTAAAATGGATCTCTCATGGTGTTAATAGTGTTTGTTCTAGTGGAGCATTGAACTCGGTTTTTTTCTTAGGGTTCTCTTGTTAGGTTTTCTTAAGAAGGGCATCCAACCTTTTCTATTCACAATATCTCGTTGTATGGTTTGTTCAAGTAGGGAATATTGTTTGTTTTATCAAAGTTTCARGAAAATCCAAKAGGTTGAAAAAAGGAAGGATTTTTCAAATGTAACCCACTTTCATGAAAATTTCAAAATGGTTAGTTAACCRCGTATTGTTTTTCATGCAAAATAAGTTAATCCTACATTGTGTATCATGCATTTTGAAAAGGTTTTCATGCAAAATAAGTTAATCCTACATTGTGTATCATGCATTTTGAAAAGGTTTTCAGGGGAAATATGAGTTTGACTTAGTATATTTTTAACCATGTTTAATGCCTCTTAGTTCATTTTTAATTCATTTCTTATTAAATATGATACATTTTTTGGGTGGTAGTTTCTTATGAATACAAAATAGAGACCATTAAAAAAATATTTGGCAATTTCAAACAATTTAGGTGCTCATGCAAGGTATGGGAACATCAATTCAATCAATATTCCCTTTTGACACATACTTGGACTTATATTAGTCCATAACTATGATGACATATTTTATTGTTACTCCAAGTCAAAATGATTTCATGTGAACATTTTCATAATGATTTGAAAATAAATTTAAAGATAATTATTATTAGAATTTGCAAACTCATAATAATTTTACCAATACATTCATAATGTTGGTCTTATCAATTCATAAGACCATTAATACTTTTTATAATAAATTACAATAATATACTCATAATGTGCCTCCAATAATTTGGCATTTAAGCCAACACAATTACTAACTTATTATCACTTCCAAAACATAACTATCTACACAAAAAAACATAAAAATATATACACACTAATTACAATCAACCATCATTTCACAGCCAAAATAATTGCAAGCACAATCTCATTAAAAACTCACAAGTAAATTGCTAACAAATGCCAACCATGATTTATTAAATTATATTAAAAAATAAATTCAAACACTTAACATGATATGCATATCTTAACTACAAATAATGGAACAAACATGTTCATATCTCATCCAACTATCACCTTTCCAAACTTAAACTTATTAATTGTATTCCAATCCACATTATTTAAATTACATTTTATTGTATTCCAATTCACATTATTTAAATTACATTTTAATACATTACAGGTTGGATTTCCAATAACACAATATATTTCACTATAAAAAAACAATTATTAATAATTATTAATGAAATATATAATTTAAAGATAAATAATTATAAACTCAAAAGCATTAATATTTAAAAAATAAATTTAATTTATTTGATACAACATTGTTGTTGGTTTGATTTCCCTATTAAAAAATAATAACAATATTTTTGTATACTTTCAATATAATAATATAAAAATTTGAATATATATATATTCAAAGTCTAAAAAAAAATCTACATAGCATACAACTTTTCCACTTAATAATATATTTTAATAATAACCAATTTGTATTCATCTTAATTTTAACTTATTAATTAATTTAAATTGATTTAAAATTCAAATCTATTTTTTAAATTATTTAAAACATAAACATTTACATTATTACATATTCGCATGGAATATTTCTCTACAAATTGAAAACTAGAATTCTTTCCTTATTTCCAATAAACTAGATTTCTCTCCTTATTTTCAACTCATATCAAAATTGAATACAGTGTGTGGTAAAATAGCATACGTAGATATAAAAGACTAGCAACTCAGAAAAAAAAATATAAAATTGAAAAAAAACTAAAATAATATTCTGTTAAAAAATAAAATTGGCGTATTTAGGCTTTATACTGTTAGATCTAATTGAAATGGTCATATCTCGGGCAAACAGAAACATTTTTGAGTGAAACGAAAAATGTTCCTGATTGAAATGAGCACTCCATACTTAATGAAACAATCCTCTCAGCCTAAAAATGTACAAAAATGGAGATGAGGCAACTCGGCTTCACGATCTCGATCTACAACTGATCTGAAAAGATCTTTTAAAGACTATGGTTAAGTTTTAAAGAATGAGTTCATTAACCATTTAGGAATTGAAAAAAGAGGAAGAATTAATGATATAACATGGTAGCGATAATAAGAAATTAATATCTAAAAGTAAGCACAAAGAATCAACAAACCATAACAACAAAGTTGTTAACAGAGTTCAACAAGATCGTCTACATCTCTGGGCCTTTCTCTGAGTGGGTGAGGCTTTCTTATTTCTCTTAAATGCTTCGAAAGTACATCAGAAAAGTGTCAAATGGATTACAAACTGGTATGGTTGCGTTCTTCTCAACCTGAAGAATCCAACACAACTGACGACACTGAGAAAGGTTGAGCATAGCTCCCGTAACTGGCCCCCAAAGTTCCTCTCCTCAATGGCTTCCCTGCATAAAAATGTCATTGGCTTCACAATTCTGCAACATTTCTCATGTTTTGAACTTGTCCAAGGCTTCCAAGAACCTCTGGTTCATATAGATTTGAAGTTGGCAACAACCTCCCAACTTCCTCCCAATATCTAGCCTCAAAGGGGCTCCAAAGCTCCAAAAAATGACCAGAATCCATCAATATCAAGATATAAAACAATTAAAATCATATAATATGGTTTTAAAAACAAAAAATGGGAAAATATGGGCACAAACCCCTTCATCTGGGCCCCTGGTCCTATGGCACGGTCCTATGTGTCCTTGGACTTGCGTGCTAGCCCCTTACCCTTCGGTCCTGGTCATGTGGCTTGGCCATATGGCGGCCACCTTAGCCTCCATGTGCCCCCAAATCTGTTAGGCCCTAATTCTTAGCCCTTGGTCAGAGCAGGTTGGCCCCCACCTATCAGGGCTTATCCCGAAACATGCATCACTGCAACTTTAAAAATATTATGTGCCACTTCATAAACAAGCCAAACATATAGCAGAGGTGGTAGTCGAGAGTTTGTTAAACTATTGTCGAGCCCAAAGGTCGTGGGTTCGATTCCCCCGAACGTGGAACAAACCTTTTACCCAACCAACCTTAGCCAAATACGGGGTGCCATGTCGCACCCTGTGATTGGGCCACATGTCACACTGGGATTGGCTCGTACTTTTGATGCAACGGCCCAGTCAACTGCCACATCATCCACCATACATCCGAGTCATCTTCCATGTGTCACTGCCATGTCAACATGTAGTATTGCCACGTGTCAGTTCATATTTCCACGTCCTCCATCGTATAATCCAATCATCTTCACGTGTCAATGCCACTTGATCATGTTGTACTGCCAGCTATTTTCCATACAACCATGTGTCAGTCTGTCATTGGGCCATGTTACTATACAGACTACCACATGTCATTTGTACAGTGACACGTGTCAAATCCGTACAATGTCAACTTAGCTTGAAGTGTTGAATCCAAGTGAAAAGTGTAACCTCTTCTTGATGCCATGTCATCATGACATCATGTTGACATCACTTGTCATACCTACTGATGTCAGCGTTGACTTTTACCAATTGATTTTTTTCCTATTTGAGAATTTGATCAGAATGCAATAACTTTCGCATTTGGTGTCTGTTTGAGGAAAACATTATATGGCCAGAATCATCGCAACGATACTCACACATTGGTGTTGGTTTTGTCCGACTCTGAGAAATTTTATTTTTAGACCTTCCTGGACCCATTTTGGTTGTTGGATCCATTTTGGATCAACAACAAGAGCGTGTCCTCAAACAGGCTCTAATACCATGTTCAAAAAAATAAGAATTCAAACTGTGGACGAACACCTTTAGTAACCACTCACACATCTAGATCAAAGATCAACACACCCATATTTTGATGTGATAAAACCCCTACGGGGAAACATCCATTACCCCAGCCAACATGACCACTTGGAGAGTTACAGAGTTTTTACAAGAGAGTTACTCACAATCAATCATTGAAAAATGACTCTCCATGTTTATTAAATAGAGTTCATGGACCAATCGGGTGTTAAGCCACAGATCAATGGTCGTTAATATCGAAGAGAATATGAACCGTCAGATCACTCTATGTCAAGAACATATCGTGACCATCGGATTTACTAACTACAAATGTATACTAATGCATATTAAACAAACACACTAGGAAACACACTTTTACCTAATGACACATTAGACCAAGTAGATATCAACTAACTCCTAAGTGTCTAAATATCCTAACATACACTTCCTTAAGAGTCATCAACCAATCACTTAAGGATATGAACCTAGGTGATAAGGTTAACACTCACCTCTCCCAACCACCAGGTTTCAGAAACTATTCTAACCCTTTAACCAACACTCAACACAATCCAGAGCATGTTCCAGCCCTGGATCTGGTATTAATTTTCTAACATGAGGGATTTAATTTTTACAATTAAAAAAGATGGCACCTACCACAATTCTTAGTTCTAGAATTACAATAGCAATTCACCCTTCTAGAAGTTAAAATCTTCAAAACTACCCATCGTTAATACAGGGATATTTAATTACGATATGCCAACTAACTGATAAAGGTTAAACAAGGTTGGAATTATATTTAGAGATACGTAAATTAAAAACGATTTCAAGAATAAAAGAGTAACACGATGCATGTCCCTTAGTATTAAGGCAAAAAGGGTGAAAAGGAGATCGGTAAGATCGTCTTGAGTTGGGTTAACTACTACCAGTCAAATAAGGAAAATGCAAACCCCGATCTGATTCCCTTACCCAAGTTACGAACAGTCTATCAAGAAAGGATCACCAGATTGCTCCACTGGCATCTAGACTAACTGACGCCTTCAGAAAAATCAGAGGAAGGACACTTGATTTCTTTAATGCTGTGATTGAAGGAAAAGATCCTAACCGTAGGTACAACAAGAGTAAAAATAATTTGGGTTTCGTCTAAAAATAGTATGAAAACAAAATGATTTCAAGGCTAGTTTTTATTCCTCTCGGATCTCTGTGCAGGGTGAAGATTCTCTCTTCCAACAGAGTTTAAATTCATATCAAAACTTCAACCGCTAGCCACTCAACAACAATAGACCAATCCTATAAGCCAATGCCCAAAACACCAAGCCCACAAGACAAGAGGACGGAAGAGCACATGGTTCAATCATTGTGCACAACACATCAATCCAACACTCGGGATTTTTAATAACTAGGGTGAAATTTGACGCACATCGGTGCAACAGTTCAGTTCCTTTAAGCTGGAGGAAATCACCAAGCGAAATTCAGACTGCTTTAAAATAAAAGTAACACCTCCTATAAATTCATTTTTAAAGAAACTTAGATTCAGATTTTTACAGGAGTAATTAAATTCTAAACATCGTTGGTGTATCAACCAATTATATCACTACTGCGATTTAAAGTTTTGCACCAGAATTAAATCCAAATAATAATCTCTTCACGAAATTTCCCCCATCAAGAGAAGCAGGTAAAAAAAATGAAAGTTCAGAGTCTTCATATTCCACAACGACCAACAAAATATCAGTTCCAGAAATTGTATGTCTGTCACGAATTTAATTATGAGTTTCAATGAACCCATAATGTAGATCTCAGCGATCATATTAACTTGAAATTATTAGACAAATTTTGATCTTATTTACCTGCCCATAATCTTTACCATGATTACATGATTTTCTTTTTCAATTCGGATATAAAGATAAGTTCGACGCATACCAAGTAAATCTTCCTAAATTATGGATCTAGAATTAAGGCAACGATCATAAGGATTGGTATTCTAGGTATATATATATATCAATTAGCAGCAATAAGTAGAAATCCAATGAATGGGTAAAATAGAAAGACACTGAATAAAGAAATTCCAATTTATTTATTTGAAAATAGAATGGCAGCCATGCTAGAAATTCACCTTCTATATTACACAAAATCATCAAAGACACTTGCAAATTCGACATCAGAAATACAATACATTTTACCGAAAATTTCTAAAACTTTATCTACAATTTATTCTTATTACAATTACAAATCTCAAATAAGAATATCGTAATCAAAGACAAAGAATTCAAATATGTTCTTCAGCAGATGGTGCTCCTTCATTTTTCCTACTTGCTAATCACAGAGACTTGACCGATACCTCCTAGTCAATGCTAGGGGTACTCTTCTTCCCCCTTAGCCCCCCGAGCCACAAAGGGGCCATGCACACATAAATCAGAAATACACTAGCTCCAATCTTGTTTTACAAGGTAGAGCCACCACTCTATCTCAAACTTGGCATCCTAACTCTCACAAGTAAAACACAGTCCAAAAGTATTTTGGCAGCATAACTTTACCAATAACAAGTGTGATCCCTTTCTCATATACATCATTTGTTTTATATAATTTTCTTCATTGAAACATCTCCACATGCATAATTAATTATCTTTTTAATTAAATAAATTAAGATTATTCACCCTCACACTTGTCACACTCTCCCCAAGTTGCACAAGTAGTGACTAATTTTATTGTAATTAAAAAGTCAATTTCCCTCACCTTCCCCAATGTGTTCCTAATTTCTCTCTTAGTTGTGTCTTTATTCCCTAGATTCTCATTTAATGAATGTCTTCTAACTATATCTTAGTTAGAGTTTGATTATGAGTCTTCTTCCAGTTAGACTAGTGGTATCTAGATTCTAGCTACCATCCTATGTGTACACCTATTCTCTCATATTTTATTTCTTTCTTATTTTAAATTCTCTTTTATTAATTTTATTCACACATGTGCATTTTATCTCATGTTTAGATTTTCTCACTATTTTATTTTTTAATTTGATTTATCTCATTTATTTTAATTTAATTAATAAATTTAATTTAGTCCCGTAACTAACTTAGACTTAGTCTTTTAATTAGGCTTTGAAATTTATTGGGATTTATAAGTAATAGATTCACTTCTTAATTAATTATTTTAATCCGACAAGGTATAATCAGTTTAACGTTTTCGAGGCCACCTAGATTTATTAACTCAAGTTTTTAATTATGTGATGTGCCCTTAAAGATGCACCTCCGTGTTTCAAGGGTTCCACTCGCATTTGACTGGTTTTGGTAGTTTGTCAAACCCTTGGATTCAACACTCCACTCGGTTGACCTTGTGAGAGACTAAGGGATTCTAAGGAATAAGGACTTTGCCTTATTGTGTGCCCCTTAGAAATATTTGTGAGTCTTTGTCTGAGTCCTCCCTCACGAAATCACGGACCTCTCGAACTAGGTAATCATTAACAAACCATTCGAGCCATGACGAGAGTGCTAGTAGGTTGTGATAGAGACTCTACCACACCTCTCCCTCAATGTCTAGTTTTTGTGCATGGCCCCTTTACTCCTTATCTGAGTCAAAATAGAAAGCATCATCAGCCTGCATCCATTGAAAAAACACTGTCAATGATCCATATACATAATCATGCTATAATCAATCATATGCCACATATACATAAAATGAAATACTCAAACAAAATACAATCCACTCCCTGACACAATCTGGAGTCCTAGGAGGTCCATTGATGCCATCAACATCCATAAATTTTCATGTGTCTTTCACACTCAGGTAACTCGTCAATAGAATATGTTAATACATATATATCAAATAAAAATAAATCACAACACATCAACACCATCATGTATAATCCATAATCAAAACGAAATCTCCATGTACCATAACCGGATCACTTGCACGCAAGTGTCCTCAAACAATAAGTCGATGAAAGTGTGCTCAGTAGATAGGGATGGTAAAAATATTTTTTATCATACTCAATTAATATATTATTTGAAATATACCCGAGCATATATTATTTTATTAGAATTAGTTATATTTGTTAAAATACATTATATTTAATTTTCATTTTTAGATACTTTTTATTCTAAGAAAAAAAAAAAATCTCCTTTCGTACGAATAGTTGTTATGATAATTAAAATTAGTTTTGAACCTTTAAATATTAAAGATAAAATCCCTATAAGAAATTATAAAGTGTGTATATTTTTTATTTAGTTCTATTTTGTAAATTAGAATAGTTATAGGTAACTGGACCTAAACAAGTCAGAATCRCAATTTACAACGGATAAGGGTATGATCGAGATCCTGAACAGGAGAATTCCTAAATGTTGAACATGGTCATATTTGACTATCAAYATAATCATAAGAAGGATGCCAAGAAGAAAAACCTTCTAGCCATAGATTCAAGTAATTGGGTTGAGAGCAACTTAGATGTGGATGATAATATTTCTTACACTTCAGTGCAGAAGGAGGTGAATATGAGTATCCTTCATCACATGAAAGAGAATGGGATGAAAAAACTCTTCCATATCAATATCGAGGTCAAGAATACCAAGGTATATGCTCTATTCGATTCTGATTCATAGACAAATCTCATAGCATTCAATCTAGTCAGTAACCTTGCATTGTAGGTTCATGATAATCTAACCCCATAGCCATTGGAGTGGATGAACAAGGATGTATAAATCAAGGTCACAAAATAGTGTAAGATCAAATTTTTTGTAAGTGCATATTTTATTGATGAAGTGGAGTTAAATGTAGTACCCATGGATGTGTGTGGTGTACTGTTTGGAATCACGTACATGAAGAGAGAAAAATATTACCACCTAGTCAAGGATGGGAATTCCTACATCATCAACACATACATAAGTAAATAAAAGATATCACTAGTAAGTTCTAACCAAGACAAAAGTTTGATTAGTTCTAGTAAGAAATATGTGTTTCTTTTCCTAAGAGAGAATCAACCAGGTGATGAATTGGTAAGGGTTAAGGCATCCTTGGAGGCATCTACTAAGGAGAAAAAATAACAGTTGGAGGACTTTCTACATGAATATAGAGTTTTCCAGGAGCCTAAAGGGATACCAACTAATAGGGAAGTAGTGCACGAGATAAAGTTGTTTCCTGACTATCCATTACCCAATATTGGGCCATATAGATAGTCCATTTTCGAAGTAGATGAAGTGAAGAAATAATTGTAGAAATTGCTAGAGTAAGGAGTAACTTGACCAATCACCTCACCTTGTGAGTCACCTATTATCATAGTACCCAAGAAGGATGGGACTTGGAAAATGTGTAATGACTATAGAGATTTGAACATGATTGCACTAAAAAATTAGTACCCTATGCCTACAGAGTGTTAAAGTTTTGCACCAGAATTAAATCCAAATAATAATCTCTTCACGAAATTTCCCCATCAAGAGAAGCAGGTAAAAAAAATGAAAGTTCAGAGTCTTCATATTCCACAACGACCAACAAAATATAAGTTCCATAAATTGTATGTCTCTGAGGAATTTAATTATGAGTTTCAATGATTAAGCAGTGACCCATAATGTAGATCTCAACGATCATGAAATTATTAGACAAATTTTGATCTTATGTACCTGCCCATAATATTTACCATGATTACATGATTTTTTTTTTCAATTCGGATATAAAGATAAGTTCGACGCATACCAAGTAAATCTTCCTAAATTATGGATCTAGAATTAAGGCAACAATCATAAGAATTGGTATTCTAGGTATATATATATCAATTGGCAACAATAAGTAGAAATCCAATGAATGGGTAAAATGGAAAGACAGTGAATAAAGAAGTCCCAATTTATTTATAGGAAAATAGAATGGAAGCCGTGCTAGAAATTCACCCTCTATATTACACAAAACCATCAAAGAAACTTGCAAATTCGCAAATTTGACATCATAAATACAATACAGTTTACAGAAAATTTCTAAAACTATATCTACAATTTATTCTTATTACAATTACAAATCTCAAATAAGAATATCGTAATCAACGACAAAGAATTCAAATATGTTCTTCAACAAATGGTACTCCTTCCTTTTTCCGTCTTACTAATCACAGAGACTTGACTGATACCTCCCAGTCAATGCTAGGGGTACTATTCTTCCCCCTTAGCCCCCCAAGCCACAAAGGGGCCATGCACACATAAACTAGAAATACACTAGCTCCAAGCTTGCCTCGCAAGGTAGAGCCACCACTCTATCTCAAACTTGGCATCCCAACTCTCACAAGTAAAACACAGTCCAAAAGTATTTTGGCAACATAACTTTACCAATAACAAGTGTGATCCCTTTCCCATATACATCATTTGTTTTATATAATTTTCCTCACTAAAACATGCCCACATGCATAATTAATTAACTTTTTAATTAAATAAATTAGTATTATTCACCCTCACACTTGTCACACTCTCCCCAAGTTGCACAAGTAGTTACTAATTTTATTGTAAGTAAAAAGTCAATTTCCCTCACCTTCCCCAATGTGTTCCTAATTTCTCGATTCTCATTTAATGAGTGTCTCCTAAATATATCTTAGTTAGAGTTCGATTATGAGTCTTCTTTGAGTTAGACTAGTGGTATCTAGATTCTAGCTACCATCCTATGTGTACACCTATTCTCTCATATTTTATTTCTTTCTTATTTTAAATTCTCTTTTATTAATTTTATGCACACATGTGCATTTTATCTCATGTTTAGATTTTCTCACTATTTTATTTCTTAATTTGATTTATCTCATTTATTTAATTTAATTAATAAATTTAATTTGATCTCCCAACTAAAACTTAGACTTTTAATTAGGCTTTGAAATTTATTCGGATTTATAAGTAATAGTTTCACTCCTTAATTAATTATTTTAATCAAATGAGGTAAGAATGGTTTAACGTTTTAGACTACACCCTAGATTTATTGACTCAAGTTTTTAATTATCCAACGTGCCCTTCAAGAGATGCACCTCACAGTATTCTGAGGGTGCCACTCACATTTTTTGACTAGTTTGGTAGTTTGTCCAACCCTTGGATTTAACACTCCACTCGATTGACCCATGAGACTAAAGTTCTAAGGAATAAGGACTTTGCCTTATTGTGAGCCCCTTATAGAAATGGCTGTGAGTGTTTGTCTTAGTCCTTCCTCATGAAGTAGACGGCCTCTCAAGACTGGGTAATCATTAACAAATAATACAGTTGGAGCCATGATGGGAGTGCTAGTGATGGGTTGTCATAGAGACTCTACCACACCTCTACCTCAGTGTCCCTAGTTTTTTGTGCATGGCTGCCACACACTCCTTCATGTGAGTCAAGTCCAGAGAGACATCATCAAACTGCATCCATTCAGAAAGAAAAATATCAGTGATCCATATACATAATCACACTATAATCAATCATATAAACTCATATACATAAAATGAAATGCTCAAACAAAATACAATCCACTCCTGGACTCAATCCGAAGTCCAAGGAAATCAATTGATGCCATTGGCATCCACAAATCTGTCAAGTGTCCTACACACTCAAGAGAAACTCATCAATAGAATATGTTAATACATATATATCAAATAACAATAAGTCACAGCACATCATCATCAAGTATAATCCATAAATCAAGGCAAAATCTCCATGTACTTCCTTAGGATCACTTGCAAGAGATTGTCCTCAAAGAATAAGTCGATGAAAGTGTGCTCAGTGGAGAGGGATGGTACAAATATTTTTTATCATACTCAATTAATATATTATTTGAAATATACTGACCTGAGATTATTTTTATTAAATTAGTTTATTTGTTAAAATGATTATATTTAATTTTCATTTTAAATACTTTTATTAGAAAAAAAAAATCTCCTTGTGGGAGGTTAGTTATTTATGATAATTAAAATTAGTTTTGAACGTCTAAATATTAAGGATAAAATCCCTATAAGCAATTATAAAGTGTGTATATTTTTTATTTAGTTCTATTTTGTAAATTAGAATGAATTCTCGATATTTGGACCTAAACCAGTCGGAATCTCAATTTACAACAGATAAGGGTACGATCGAGATCCTGAACAAGAGAATTCATAAATGTTGAACATGGTCATGTTTGACTATCTAAATAATCTTAAGAAGGATGCCAAGAAGAAAAACCTTCTAGCCATAGATTTAAATGAATTGGAGTTGAGGCTTAACTTAGATTATGGATGATAATGCTTCTTACACTTGATGATCTGGAAGGAGGTGAATATAGGTATCCTTCATCACAAGGAAGAGAACGAGATGAAAAAACTCTTCCATATCAATATTAAGAGGTCAAGAATGCAAAGGTATATGCTCTAATACGATTGATTCATAGAAAACATCATAACATACAATCTAGTTAGTAAGATTGGTTTGGAGGTTCATGATCATCTAATCCCATATAGCCATTGGAGTGGATGAACAAGGATGTATAAATCAAGGTCACAAAATAGTATAAGATAAAATTTGTTGTAAATTCATATTTTTGTGTGGTAAATTGGAGTTAAATGTACCCATGGATGTGTGTGGGTAAATGCTTTGTTTGGATCCCATACATGAGAGAAATAATATACCACCTAGTCAAGATAGATTCACACATCATCAACACATACATAAGTAAATAAAAGATATCATTAGTAAGTTCTAACCAAGACAAAAGTTTGATTAGTTCCTAGTAGGAAATATGTGTTTATTACCTAAGAGAATCAACCGGTGATAAATTGGTAGGGATTAAGGCATCCTTGGAGGGATTGGGAGAAAAACTAACAGAGTTAGGAGGACTTTCTACATGGGCCTAGGAGTTCCAGGGAGCCTAAAAGGTCCACCAACTTCTTGAGTAGTGCATGAGATAAATTTGTTTCCTGACTATCCATTACCCAATATTGGGCCATATAGATAGTCATTTTGAGTATTGGAGGGATTAAGGAGAAAAACTAACAGTTGGAGGACTTTCTACATGAATACAAAGTTTTTCAGGAGCCTAAAGGGATACCAACTAACAGGGAAGTAGTGCATGAGATAAATTTGTTTCCTGACTATCCATTACCCAATATTGGGCCATATAGATAGTCCATTTTTGAAGTAGATGATGTGAATAAATAATTGTAGCAGTTGTTAGAGAAAGAAGTAATTTGATCAATCACCTCACCTTGTGAGTCACCTATTATCATAGTACCCAAGAAGGATGGGACCTCGAAAATGTGTAATGACTACAGAGATTTGAACATAATTACACTAAAAAATCGGTACCCTATGCCTATGATCAATAATTTGTTAGAGTAGCTGCAGCATGCCAAGTACTTTACCAAGTCGGATCTCAAATCGAGATACCAATGGGTATGTGTCAAAGAAGAAGACACTAGGAAGATTGCCTTCAATACAAGGCAAGGTTTGACTGAATGGCTATTCATTCCATTTGATTTATGTAATGCACCAGCTACATTTATGAGACTGATGAAGGATGCATTACACCCATATTTAGATTCATTTTCTATAGTATATTTGGATGATATATTTGTTTATAACTCTACTCAAGAGGAGCACATCTTGTATCTCATGCAAGTGTTAGAGACTCCAAAAAATCACAAACTACTCACTAACCTTAAGAATTGTGAGTTTTCTCAATATTCATTGGTGTATTTTGGGTATATGATTATTGGAAGGGAGCTTAAGATAGATCCCACAAATATGGATACCATAATAAAATGGCTAGTTACTACTAATCTCATTGAAATTGGGATATTTGTCGAGGTAGCATAATACCTACAAACATTCATAGCATCCTTTTTAGTGGTAGTTGAACCACTCCATGCCATAACAACAAGCGGTAAGAGTTTCTCATGGGGAAAGGATCATCATAAATCTTTCGACGAGCTAAAATGAAAGATTAATCAAGCACCATTTATCATGTTTCCAAACTTGTAGAATCATTTCAAAGTGGAGACAAATGCAAGTGTGTATGCTATGGGAGCAATTTTTATGGAAGAAGTTATGTTGATATG
The DNA here is from genome assembly GCA_010110895.2 of Picea sitchensis. Lineage (NCBI taxonomy): Eukaryota > Viridiplantae > Streptophyta > Pinopsida > Pinales > Pinaceae > Picea > Picea sitchensis. The sequence continues at coordinate 16,469 of SNQJ01S0069417.1, forward strand.
TGATCYRGTTTATTTTCGGCACGAAATGAGAGCGGAGATATAATAAAGAAATGTATAGAGATGTTTCAGATATCCAATAATATAACATAAATGTATTAGAKATGAAGCCATAAACACAAAGATTGAATAATACACAATTTTCTATTAATGATCGAAAATGTACAAAGACTATAAAATACAGAGTGAAAGACTCGCTAGAATGGTGGCAGCTTATCTCTGAGAAGAGATGTGTCTTCTACTTGAATTCGCAAGAAGATGATTTTACAATGATGCTTCAAAGACCCTTTTATCATAAATAAAATCCAAAACCCTAACACCAGAAGATGAAAATCCAACAGTTTTGTGGACCCCGTTTTGGGTAGTTTGGTGTATCAACTTCCCGGGGGTGTAACTTTGGCATACAATGGGTGCACGATAGCTCTTTGGAAATGTATCATCAAGGATATTCATTTTGAGGGCTCAATCAGAACCTCTGGATATGATTTAGAATCTCGATCCCGAAAAACCTTCATTTAGGCCCTCAAAATGGCCCTCGAAGTTAAAAAATGCTAAAAATATTAAATTGTCAAAATTGTCAAAAAAATGTTTTGAGACAAGTGGAAGAGGTGGGTGGCCACCGATATCCACCTGTATCAATCATCCCTCCTTATGAAGAAATGGTCTCCATTGTGTTGAGTTCCCGGGGGAGAGGGGAAAGCGATTGAATCTTGGTGTGCTACTTGCCTTTTTGGAGACGTTGCATTGTGGAAGGATGTCATGAACCTGTTGTTGGTATGGTTGAATATGTTCANTATGAAGAAATGGTCTCCATTGTGTTGAGTTCCCGGGGGAGAGGGGAAAGCGATTGAATCTTGGTGTGCTACTTGCCTTTTTGGAGACGTTGCATTGTGGAAGGATGTCATGAACCTGTTGTTGGTATGGTTGAATATGTTCAACCAGTCGGGGTACATGAGATGTCTGGATGCAGGAGGAATTTTTTTTTTTTGTTGTAATCTTGTCGACCTGCTTCTGTTGGACAGAAGTTGCTTGGGTTGAGGCTGTAGTGGTTGCAATATCCTTATGTTCCCCTTTTGAACAGATTGTGAAGAAGCTAAATTTTGTAGTATGAGATACTACCTTGCGACACTGTTTAGGTTGAACAATAGTCAGAACTACCTATGATATTCTATAGAGATGACCCCCAAGGGAAACAATGACATTGTGGGGTCGAGACTCATAAACAAAATAACATTTCCACATATATGGATGGCCCAAGAGAATATCACAGACATCCAATGGGGAAACATCACATAATACCTCATCCTTGAAGGTATGGATGTCATATGACAATCGACACTGCTGGATGACACGAAGATCTTGTCCCTGGTGAAGCCACCCGATGTTGTATAGTTGCGGGTGTGGTGTTGTCGACAATCCCAACTGTTTGACGACCTCTGTCAAGATGAGGTTCTCCTAGCTTCCTCTATCAACAATAAAATGTAGCGGGGTCCCCTTCACCCACATATGTGAATGAAAAAGGCAATCCCCCTCTTCAGGATCTATTGGTTCTTCTGGTTGAATTGTTATGATCGCGACAATAGCATTGGGGTTTGCATCGATCATCTATCTTTTACTAGTATTTTCATAAGCACTTTTTGAATCAGGGTTCGGCTCCTTGTCTTTGATATCAGCCACCAATGACTATTTTGAGTGACATTCATCGGTGTTGTGCCAGGAGATTTTGTGGAAATCGCACCATTTTCCGGTGTCCTTTGTCTTCCTATGACCCTTCTTTTCCTGTTGCATGGACTAGTTTTTGGGATACTATTTTTTAGGGTCATCTTTATCATACTTTGGTTGTTGTGGATTTGTAGACCTGAACTCCCATTTTTTTTTGTTCTTAAATTTCTTCTCGATTTTAATAGCATATCGATAAGGAGCACCGAGTGATGAGATGTCCATAAAATCCATTTCAGTTTGGATGTATCTGTGTAGAGCCCCACGGTATTTCAAAACAAAATTTCATTCGAGGTATTTGATACCTAGATTGGTGCGCAAGGTATGGAAGGTATTGGTGAACTTTAGAACTACTTGTCTTGATGTAGTGTGGTCCATCTCATATATTGGTCCTCATAGTTTCCAACAGGGTAATATTATTCCTTTGCCACATCCACAAAAAAAACCCAAGTGGGATCGGCCCCATATATTCCAGACTCTTCTGTGGAAATTTTCTCCCAGTAAGTTTCCCACCAATGTTTAACATGGGGGGAGAGCATTAAGGACTTCTAAGGTGATTTTTTCCCTGTCGGAAAATTGGTGAATAGAGAAATAACCTTCTAGCAGATTTAACCATTTGTCTAGGGAATTTGCATCTATTTGAGCTTCAAATACGGGAATATCAAAATTAACATGTACCTTGAAAGGAGAGGTGCCTCCAAAGTGGTTGTTTGATGAATATGCACCTATTTCTATCGGCATATTTTGAAGGATGTGGGAAAAATTCTTCATCATTTTGTCCCTATGTCGTGTGAGAGCTTGCTGAAGCAACATATTGATAGAATCGTCTGCTCCGTCATTTTTCTTTTCTTCCACCATGGAGGGTTTCTTGGGTGTGTGAGAGAGATTTTATTCAATAAATAAAAGCTCGAGACCCAACTTTCTATACGCATACCTTGTCGGGGACATGCATTGAAAAAAAAAAACCAAGAGCAACCTGCTCTGATACCACTGATCTGGTTTATTTTCGACACAAAATGAGAGCAAAGATATAATAAAGAAATGTACAGAGATGTTTCATATATCAAATAATATAAAATAAATGTATCATATATGCAACCATAAACACAGAGATAGAGTAATACACAATTTTCTATTAATGAGTGAAATGTACAAAGACTATAAAATACAGAGTGAAAGACTTGCTAGAATGGTGGCAACTTATCTCTGAGAAGAGATGTGTCCGCTACTTGCATTCGCAAGAAGATTATTTTACAATGAGTCTCCAAATTATTTTTTATCATAAATAAAATCCAAAACCCTAACCCCGCAAGATGAAAATCCAACAATTTTGTAGACCCCGTTTTGGGTAGTTTGGTGTATCAACTTCTCGGGGGTGTGACTTTGGCATACGATCTTTGTTTGAGGTGCACGATAGATTATTGGAAAGGTATCATCAAGGAGATTCATTTTGGGAGGTAAATCAGATCATTTTCCTATCTATGAGAATTTTGATCCCTAAAAACCTTTATTTAGGCCCTCAAAATGGCCCCGGAAGTTAAAAACTGCTAAAAATAGTAAATTGCCAAAATTGTCAAAAAAATGTTTTGATCCAAGTGGAAGAGGTGGGTGGCCACCGATATCCACCTAGATCAATATGTTATAATTTTGAAATGTTTCATGGGGGAGTATTAAAATACCCTACCTATGATAAGGAACTTTATGCCCCTGTTCAAGTTGTTAAGAACTAGGCACACTATTTGATGGTAAAGGAAACCGTCATCCACATAGATCACTAGCCACTGGAATATCTATAGCCTCAGAGTAAGATTCAAAAAAACCGGACATTACAAGTACATGGGGTTTTTATACCAGTACATTACATGCTTTGAAGGCCATCCACATCCAATATTACAACTTTGGGAACTCTTATGCACATGGATCCCTTTACCCATTATGCATACAAAGAGGCATACACAGAAGATGAGGAATTGAAGGATGTGTTTCAACAACTACAAGGACAAATGCATGGAGAGGAAAGTGATAATAAGGTTTAATCTCATATCTATCATGGGTTACTCTACAATATAGAAAGGCTCTATGTTCCTAAAGGGAGACATTGCAACATATCAGAGATACTCACACCTCCAAACTTGTAGGACATTCTGGTGTTGGGAAGACAATTTCTAATTTACAAACGTATGTATTAACCCAAAATGTAAGAAAATGTAGCATGGTATATTAGAGGATGCATACTTTATAGAGGATGTTATATTAGAAATCAATGGCCCTTTTTAGGTATTGAAGAAGGTGGGAGATAACACACACATACTTAGTCTACCCCCATACATGGATAGTTACTCAGTAATGAATGTGGAGAATCTAAAACTCTATGAGACTTACATGTTGGATCAAGAAACTGAGGGGAAATTCCTACCTACCATAGAGAACTTAAAACCAGAAGATCAAGTAGAGTTGGAAGAAGATACAATTTTATAGAGGAATTCCAGAACTACAAGATAGGGGTAGCATGACCTTTGGCAAAATGGGTTGAAAGGAAAACTTTCATGAAAAGAAATATGTTAATCTAGAGGGAAGGTAGAGGATAATTTTCCTCACCCCATTCAATAAATATTTTGGGGACCAAAATCCTCTTTAAATGTGGAGGAATGATCCATCTTGGATCATTATATAATTTTTCTCTATCTCGATATTTTCTAGGTGGAAAATATTGGAGTAATCAATTTGTAGGACCATTTTAGTGGTAGGACCTAGTTCGTATAATTGGGGTCCAAAACCTTTAAGATCCATCTTTCAGAATTAAATGGATTTGTTTTTTGGTTATAGAGTTTGGAACTTACACACACACACCCTTGATGTTTATATACACACAAATACCATTTCAATGATGCAAAAATCACCTCAATTATAGCTTGTATGTGAAAGTTATGCCTCCCACAAGTTGACCTACAATTTTTACCACCATGGTATGAATGTATGCCATGTTATCCCATATTAATCACACATGTGGGGTTATCCAAAAGTGTAATTTAAAGAATATTCTATAAGGTCCAAGCCTTATCACTAATTGGGGGTTGAGGATGTGAAAACCCTAAACCTAGATGGCTATCGGGATATGTCAAATATCAAGTTGCTAGGAGGTGAAAGGGTTCCATTATTTAGCATGGTATTTTTTCCACAGTTGAATAGAGAATGCATGAGTGTTAGTTTGATATCATAACAGAGTAGGAAATGATTCTATAGCATCCATGCATGCTAGTGTTTCAAAGACAACTTTACAGTGAGTGCCTCTTTATTTGTATTTGCATTTCCATCACTGAATAAAAGGGAGAAAATCTTAGGGCTCACTTCATATCTAGGTTTTCTCCCTTTTTAGGTTTCCCAGGACATATATTGTGTTCATTTGTGTGTGGATGGTGTGTTATTTTTCTCATTTATTTAATCTTTTTATTTCAGATAATTCATAAATTCAAGTAGAGATGGTAATTAATTAATTTGAGATCTAAGGAGAGTTAGTTTTCATAGTCTAACATTTCAGAATATTATAAGATCCTCTGTGATGAACTATTCCAGTGGAATATCTAGGGAAATTTATAGATCATATGCATCCTTTTATAACCTTCCATTGAGGCCAATTTGTTTTTCTCATTGCTATGTTAGGCTACTAGGGTAAATTCTTACCAAACATGCATTCTTCCATAAATGAGGCACATGACAAACTCTTTATCATAGACTAATCCCATGATGCTTTTGGATCCTTCATGCTTGATGTAAAGGTGTAGTCTTAATTAGAGAAGTGTAACTAGGGGTTGTAGAACAATTTAGGTACCTTGAAGATTGGTTCTCGAGCACACTATAAAAATTGTGGAGTTGAAAGGACGCATGTGTCACATTCTAAAGAAACTATTGGAATTGAAGGGAGCAAGAGTGAAACCCACACCCACCAGTGGAATGTAGAGCTCACTCCCCCTCCCAATCTCAGATTAAGCCTATTTTGGTGACATTCAATCTTAAAATTTTCTTTTTTGTTTCATCCATATATTCATACTATACTTGATTAGAGGTAAGCTTTGCTTATGCAAGGAGAATACAATCACCCTCTATATGATTTTTTCCAAACTATCAAAGGATGTATGTTGACTTATGATTTGGATAATGACTCTATGTGGAATTTAAAGAGAATTTTTGTCTACAAGCAAGTATTTCTTAGTGTTATATGGTACCTTTAGGATTTCTACTTACACAAGAATGGAGATATGAAAAATTTGGACTATAGTTATTATGCTAGTGCTCAACTTTTTATC
>SNQJ01S0069417.1:34941-61509 GCA_010110895.2 Picea sitchensis
GATTCCACAGAGGGGGATAAATTGGTTCCAAGGGGTTTCACATGCCTAATAATAAAATCCACTGTAATATTAATGTTTACCTCCTTTGAAATATCAAAAGAACTATTTAATGCATGTAAGAGTGGTTGAAGGGAAAATTCATATCACTAATTTGTGATAGTATGGGAGGAGTACAACCACTTTTTGGAAAATGTGACATTCAAATATTCCATGAAAGAAGAGGAAATTTGAGTGGGTATTGAGGATAGTTTTTACAAGATATTTTTAGGTAGCGAGAGGAGAGCTTCGAACTGGGAAAGAGCACCATCCATGCTATATCCATGAGAGAATTTTTACAAGCTGATTTTGGATAACAAAGGAGAGATTGGTGCTAGAAAAGAGAACCAATCATGTTGTGTTTGCTAGAAGCCATGAGAGGGATGGACTTTATGCTAATAATTATAAGTCTATTTGTAAGTTTATTTCATGTAGAGGAAAATCACTCAAGATCCTATGGGTGGTTGTTGTGAGCACTCCATTGTTACAACTAAGAATCTTGGAGTCCCTAGCTACGAAATATCTTGGCCCACCTTGTGTTGTAGCCCTGGAGGGAAGTGGGATAACAAGAGGGACTGGGTGGTAGAGAAGGGGATCCCATTCCTTGGGTTGTGCATGTTGAGGAGAAAGAGTGTTGGAAAATTAGAATTGTTGTAGGAGTTAGAACCTAGGTTTTAAGCTATTATGTGTGGATAATGGACAACTAGGAGGGAAAGAAATCCTTGTTGACTCATAGCCCTAGCTCGAGGGTGTTTTTTTGTTGAGAGAAATGGAAAAATAATCCGATGGTTGGGAGGAATGTCCCCTGTATGCATCCAATTGGTGATTTCTCAAAAGATAAGTTCTTTGTTATATTTTCATGTTTAATTATGATGTGCAAATTGAATATTTGAATTGGTATGTTTTATTAATTAGTTACTTTCATTAATTTTTAATCTGTTATTATATGCATGAGAAATTATATGCCTACTCGCTTTGTTAATTTTATTGCATTAGGTAATTTTAATTGGTTTTGTAGTCTTGGTACTTTACAAAATTTTCCATTTGATTTATATTTACTTTAATATTTTGGTATGTAAAATGTATTATATACTTCAATTAAAAATAAAATATAATTTTAGTATTAATCTATTAATATATACATTAACTATTAGGCTACCATGGCTAGAGTATTTAGCTGTGAGAACTCCCAACATCATTAAGTCTAGCAACTTACCCATAACATGGACAATTTGGGGATCCTTCCTTTTCCTATCAATTTGTCTTAAACAAAGTTCTTGCAATACTTTAAAATAGATAGACACATCTTTGATGGCTTGTAACAATAGCATTTTAACAAACATGTTCTTGAGTTCCCCCAAGAATTCAAACTCAGGTTGAGTATTGTTGGGATCTAAACATGTCTGAAAAACAACCTTAGTTTGACATTAATTTATTAACTGAGGATTCATCTTCTCTTTCAAGAATGTCAACAAAGTCTATGAAGATAGTCGTAGAGGTTTAAATCGTGTAGATAATTCAGTTAAAGAAAATCTTAGTTTATCTAAATTACTACAATAATCAATTTCTTAACTCATTCATTAAAAATATATGAAACTAATAAATCACTCAACAAAATCATAATCTGAACAATAGCATACCACGAATCAAAGCATCGATCAACTTACTGAATCCATTTATTTAAGAAAAAGTAATTTAATCTGCGAAAACACTTAATGAATCAATCTTTTCAATGATTAACTAATCCATTTTAAAGGAACAATGAATTACTAAATATTTAAGAAGGAGAAACAAATGCGAATTAAGCGAAAGGAACATCAAATGTGAATTTTATAAAAGGAACAACATATGTGAAAATGAAAGGAATTCACAAGCGATAAACTAACAACAATTGGAAATGGAACAACAATTGATAATATTTAAATGAAACACATATTCTCTGTAAATGAACATCATAACCAATTCATAAAAGAATCAACACTCGCAAATTTATCTTAACTATTGCAAGGAAATTCAAATCACAGAACTAAAACAAAATTGATACGATTACATGTGAGACAATAACTCCTTCCGACTGGGCCCACGGTCTTCAAAAGATACTGCAACTAAAAATTCAGTACACAGGGATGATAAAAAGACTTGAATTTTTCATTACTTCCATAACTGATAAACCATTTACAATGGATTACTATACAAAATGTCAACAATTAAGAGATCTGAATGTTTGGTTAAAATCCTTGGTTATATCTCTATTTTTCACTATCCTTTATATATTACAATGAAATAAGTAAATTAAGCTATCCCGAGGATCAAGAGATCCTCAGGATTCCTTTTACTATTTATGAAGATTACAAGATAAAGAGTCAATCTTCCTCTAAACTGTTTTGTGTATAATTTCTTCGATCTCCAATGGTCTGTGCATCTTCATGATCTTCTTAATTATCTTGAGTTAACAACAATTGTTCATTTCTACAATAAAATCAAAACAATTCACACCAAAATTCAGAAAATATCTAATATCATTCAATAATATCTCTAAAAGAATTTTTAACCATTTTCTTCCCTAAGTACTTCAAATTAATCGAAAATTCAACAAAGAATATATCACAAATTGTAGTAATCAAGAGAATATTTGTTCCTTTTTTTCATCTCAACATACCCCCCAACTTACCTTTTGCATGTCCTCTTGCAACAAGAGAGTTTACATGTAAAGCAGTGATACCGAAGGGAGGAGAGGTATCTTCTATAGGTCTTTGAAACCCATGCTTACCTTTATGCTCTTAAAAAGAAACATCTTCCCCTTTTCTTATGAATTTCATAATCACTCCGATAACCCTCTAGCGGATACCAAATAATGGTAGGATTGTATCTGCATGCGATCCAGGAATTCCCTTCATCCATGATCATTCTGGAATACCTCTCTAACCTAAAAGTAGCTGCATGAAAATTTTTGAAATCAAATGGTTCCATGTTCTTGACTTCATTTGAAAAGACATCCCATCTTAATTTGGCAGTAGAGAGGGATTCTTCTTTAATCTCTCTAAAATACTGTAGACCTAAATGTACAACATGTCTATGGATATGGGCTAAAGATTCCACAAACTTCTCCCTCTTCATGAATTCTCTATGTTGCATAATGGTATCAATGGATTTAGGAGGTTCCCCTCTGATCCATAGGTCTACTCCATTCTCCCTTTTCTTGAAAAACTTATATTCTTTAGCCCACCTGGTTTGATTTTTGGCAAAAGAAAAGAATGCCTAAAACTAGATGTCCCCAGTGAATGGATTGGGATTCTCTTTTCCGTTTCCTTATAGGATGAAGTTGTGAAGATATAGTTCACAAAAAAAGTATTGTACTCCATCCTCTTTTTATTTAAAACATGAAACAAAATTAGAAACAGTGTTGAACTCAGAAGGTGTGCCTACCCTAGTAGATTTTACTTTCAATAATAGAAAATGTTCTAATAAAAATAGGGCATAATTACTAGCAGGGGCTCTATAAGATAACATACCAGAATAAACAAAGAAAATTTCTTTCATTTGCTCCAAAGATCCATTGAGTTGGCCCTATACCTTCTTCACCTTTTCTTTAGCTTTTCTGATCTCAACAAGGGTCTCGTTCTCAGTTGTTGACATGGATCGAAGTTTTCTGACAACTTTCTAATGTTCTGACACTATGACCATTTCACTTCTGCATTGAGCTAGGGTTTGTTGGGATTGTTTTAGTTCTTCTTCCAACCTTTTAATAATGGCATCATGTTCAGGAGAGTGAAATAATTCTTCATTCTGAACAATTGTTTCTATTGTTGCTGGAGCCTCTATCTGAGTTTCTATTTCATCTATTTCCAAAGGAGCATGCAATTTTGATTTTGTTCCAACATAATTGGTATGATTTTTCCTTATGGGAAGTGGAGTTCTTCCCTGTACTCTAGCCCTCTTAGATTTCTTATTCTCATGGGCTTTGTCAACTTGTTCCATCTGCTTCCTAAGTTGTCTAATTGTTTCTTTCAATCTGCCAACTTTTTGTTTTATTACTTTTATTTTCTTAACTCTTTTCCTTAATATATTGCTTTCATGTTTTGATTTTCTGATTTTGTTATGGCCTTTTCCTGCTATTTCTTCTTGTCTATGGGGAATTTTTAGGGCTTCCCCACCTTGATCAATTGGTAACTGCTTCCCTGTATTTTCTAGGTGCTCTAGTTGTAATAAAGGATCTTTCTCAACGAACTAGGGTTCTGGTTGTTCTGTTGCTTCAGGAGATGGCATCTCCATATCAGGAAGATCAAAGACAAGGTTTGAATGAGAATAAGTTGGAGCTTGGGGTTCTCCAGACATGTCTATATTTTTAGTGAGTGATATCCCTAAATTTCTCAATCCTTGGGCCATCTCTTCTTCATAACTTCTGAAGAAATCATCCTGTTGTTATGAAGGGGTTTCATGTGATGGTTTTTTTGCTTGTACAATTTCCTAAGTTCTTTCAGGTTGTACTTTCTTTTTACCCCTTCTTCTTTTAACAATGGAGGTTTCAAGAACATAAATTGTTCTTTGTCTCTTCTTCTTTGATGTTCTTTCCTGTATTCTCTGAGTTTCTTCCAACTGAATGGGTTCTACTTTCATTTCAGGTTGGGGTAGTGGAATTTCAATTTGGGAACTATCTCCTTTGTTTGGGCTTCCTCAATTCCCTGGAGGGGAATTTCATGGTCAACTTCAGGTTGCTAAATTTGTAGGGGCCTATTGGGCTCAATTAAGTCTCCCCAAGTTATTTGTGTATGGTTTAATGCCCTGTTTACTATAAATTTTACTAACCCATGCTGACTAGTTACATTGGGAGGGTTTTTGGACTTCTAGGTCCTTCCGACGACTTCATGCAACATGGTATTAAAAAAGAATGGTAAATTTATCATTGACCTTTGTTTTAGTGATTCTAGTAGTTTGATGTGGCATGGTCTCACCATGTCATATCACCCATCACATGTGATATATATCTATATCATCCCTGATAGATCCCTCCATCGCTCGCTAAGAGCAGTGGGGTTGAGTCCTTTCCTTTTTTGGTCGAATTATTCTCCTCATTCTACGAAGGAATACACAACCTCCTTGAGTGTTGTGTATTTCCCGGTCCACTGTGTTCCTTCATTTGGGAGGCTTGGTACCTCAGCTATAATGGCATCAATAATCAGAATTTGGATGCCTCAAATTACTGAGACTCTCCCCTGTAATATTTGGAAAAATTCTAGTGCGACATTTATGTTCAATCCCTGCAATCTGTTGAAGTATTTCGTCCACCTCAGATGGTGTAGAATTTCCATTGCTCGGTTGGTTACTTTCAACAATGTGCGATCGTGATGAATTCTTCAAGCTCCCATGTATTTTGTAAACACGTTAGCACAACTATCATTCCCAACTGCAAACTTAGTTAGACCAGCCTATGAGAAAATATTACTAGAAATGGTAAAAATTACAGAACAACAATGGTATATAGAAATATGAATTTTCAAATTAATTGTAATCACTATGGTATATCAATAAACGTGTGGAATATCCTCCCCCTGATAAATGAAAAGGTCTACCTCGACCGTCGATATGTGTGAGCATAATGATGGCGGTTAGTCAAGTGAGGGATAATAACTACGCCTCCGTCGTTGGGAGAATGATCATTAATTACTTTCAAAGAACTTTAATGTTAATCATGAATGATAATCACACCTCTAGTAAGAAGTACAATTTCAAATGCCAATGTTCAAATATGTTTAAGGAATAATATTCCAAGTAGTCTAAATTTGTTCACGTTTTATAAATATTCCACATGTCATAACTTTGTTACTTTCCCTTGTGTTGAATATAACCGGAATGATAGCATGATTTTTAAGAAAGGAAGTCTAGGAACAAAAAAGAAACTTATCATATTTAAGATAAACTTCCATACCATAGGCAAAGCCACTGCTGCCAGCGGGCATCCATAGCCTCGACAGGTTTTCCTTTTAACCCATAGATGAGCGAGTATCCTCAATAAATAGTTTGAATCATCTTTTCCCAAAAAGGCCACTATCTTGGTATGGTAGCGAGATAACGACAATGCCACTCACTAGATTGTAACCTAAGTGAACAAGTCGGCTTGTGATGAGACCTCTTGTCCTTTGACAGTAAATTCCAAAGGCCATTTCCCTGATGTGGTAGAGATAGTGGGAATGTCACTTATGTTAACCTCTTATGATCGTGGTAGGTTGGCTCATGATGAGACCTCCTATCCTATTTGGGAGAAGGTTATTTTCTTTATTTATATTTATTTATTTTATTAGTATTCCCCCCCCTCCCCTTTTTAGGCTTTATTAAGGGAGGATCATCTACTCCTTAAGAGTGTGGGATGGCATAAGAAGTGTAATAATGCCAAGTAAAAATGTTCCTTAGACTCTTTATTATGATGTGAAGGCAAATTATCATTTAATTATATGTATATATATAGGGGAAAGAAACGAATTATGGTGGTTAAGGGTTATGAACAATATTAAGACAATTTAGAAAAATCAATCCATGAACAATTTGATAAGGTATGTTATATATTCCTCAAAAAGAAAATGATAGATTGTTACCATGATGATTAGAAGTGATGTTATTGAAAATTCGTTAGTGAAGTGCATACCCAAAGGAGTGGATAAACATATCAGAAGGACATGTTGTTGGTGAAAAATTGTTTCTTTCAAAGGAAAGAAACAACAACAGGAACAACCGCAAAAAGGAACAATAGTTGTTTCTTTCGAATGAGCAGTGCTACTCGAGAAAAGGAATGACAATCATGACAAATGGAATGGAAATCAAGACAAAGGGAACGACATCTGTTACATTCGAATGAACAATATGACTCATAAAAGGGAACACCAATTGCAACAAAGGGAACGATAGTTGTTACGTTCAAATCAACGACACCACCCGCAAAGGGAAAAACAATCACAACAAAGGAAACAATAGTTTTTACATTCAAATGAACGACACTACCCACAAAGGGAACAACAATTGTTACATTCAAATGAATAACACTACCTGTAAATGGAACAACAATCACAAAAAAGGGAATGAGAGTTGTTACGTTCAAATGAACAACAATGATGATGTTCAAATTTCAACCATTTAATTAAGTAATTGGATACCTTTCGAAGACAATTTTGTTTTAGTGAATCTAGGATTGATTAGTCATCAACTAAATTCATTTAATTTTTATGGGTAGGTTTATTTAATGATCGAATTATTGGATGGTTTGTAGTGTCATGCATTCATTTTATATTTACTACAGCTGCGCATCCTTTTGGTACAATCGCCTGACTTTTTTCCGCAAAACATGACATATTCATATCTTGTGTAAAACAAGGTTTATATACGATGGATTTTTCAAAGTGAAACATGAGCAATTTGAATTTTGAATAAGGAACATAAAAGAGTCCTAATTAAATTTGTTACAGTCATATTTTCTAAATTTTGTTCCCCAAAATTATTTATAGTGACTTTCTTAGAATATAAAAAATTAAAAAATAAGTCAAATATTTAAAGAAAAATATATACAATATGTACAGTGGTGATAAAAACAACAATTTTATGAAGCTGAATATGTTGGGTTACATTCCCATCCATCTAAAATCTGAACAGTAGGATCATTACTTACTTCTTGGCAAAAGGATTCTTTTGAAAGCGGTTGATGGTAGAGTTGTATCCGATGTCCATTTACCARAAAAGGTGAACCATACCCGTCGATGGTAACTAAAGTGGCAGTTCCATTATCATGAACATCATTGATTTCATACGGTCCCAACCACCTTGTCTRCAATTAAACCAAAAAAKCTTGAAATATGGAATCATAGAGAAGCACCCAATCACCTTTCTAGAAGGATTTCTTCTTGATATGCTTATTGTGCCAACTAGCTCTCTCCTGTTGAATAACAGTWGTGCGCTGAAGCGAAAACAATCATGATTCATCTAACTCATTGAGTTCTTGTAAGTGTTGTGCTTGTCCTTTGGTAATATCCAATTCAATTTCCTGGGCCATTCTCAAAGTCTTGATCTCAAATTCAATTGAAAAGATAGGCTCTTTGCCAAAGACTAGGTTATAAGGAGAGTAGCCATTAGTGTTATGCGATGTTTTGTGATAGTCCCATAAGGCATTTGGAAGTTCGAATTCCCAATTTTGACGGTTTGTTGAGACTGTTTTTKTCAAKATTGCCTCCATGACTTTATTGGTACTTTSCACTTGTCTGTTTTCTTGTGGGTGGTATGGGGAGGTAACTCTATGTTTAATGTGATAATTGTGCAGAGTGGCCGAGATTTTATGTGATGTAATTTGYGACCCTCTGTCAGTGATTACTTCCCAAGGTAATCCATAKAATACAAATAATTCAAAGAGAAAMTTAATGACTKCTTCCTCAGTTGCATTTGGAAAAGCCACTGCTTCTACCCATTTGGTCATATAGTMTGTTGCAACTAGTATATAAGCTTTTTGGTTTGATTTTGGGTTGAAGGGGACAACAAAATCCATTGCCCATCTCTCTAAAGGTTCTACCACCACTTGTGCTTGCAGGGGAATTTCATCAGTTTGTCATGGTCGACCCATCCTATGATAGTTGTCGCAGGCCTGGACATACTTCTTTCCATCATTGAATATTGAGGGCCAATAGTAGCCCATCTGTAAAACCTTATGCCCAGTTCTATGGTCTACAAAATGTCTGCCACATGGCTCATTGTGACCCACCTTCAATACATCGTAAATTTCATCATCTCTGATACATCTTCAGATTTGAATATCAGACCCTGTGTGGAAAATATATCCACCAATCCAAGTGAAACGTGCACTGCGCTAAATGATTAATTTCCTTTCTCTTGATGATAGGTGTGTTGGTAGTTTCCCAACTTCCAAATAATTTTCCACATTAGTGTACCAAGGCATCTTAATAGTGACAATGAACAAGTTTTTGTCTAGAAATTGGTCTTCAACTGCTGAAGAGTTATCTATTTTGGGTACGCAAGACAATAAATCTGCAACAAGATTCTCTTTTCCAGGCCGATCCTTAATGGGGATGTTGAATTCCTGCAATAACAACAACCACCCAGTAACCCGCCCATTACTAATTGGTTTGTTAGCTAAATATTTGATAGTAGAATGATTAATATATAGAATAAATGGATAGTCTGTTATATAGTGGAGAAATTTATTAATAGCATGTATAACGACTAAAAATTCTTTTTCTATTACTGTGTAATTTAATTCGGTAGGAGTAAGATTTTTTCTAATAAAATAAATAAAATAAGGTTTTTTTTCTTCTTCATATCCAAGGACAGAGCCTATAGCAATATCTGATGAATCTGAAGAGATGTGAAATGGCAATTTCTAGTTTGGTCCTCTCAGCACTGGTGTTGTTGAAACCATCCTTTTGAGCTCTGCAAATGCAACATCACACTTATTAAACCACTGCAATTCCACATTACGAGTTAAAGAATGTAAAGGTGCAACTATCCTTGAAAACTTTTCTATGAATCTGTGATAATATCTTGCACAACCATGGAAACTACGTACCTCTTTTTGTGTATGAGGTGTAGGAAGATTAAGGATTACCTCTATTTTTGTTGGGTCTATCTTGATTCCATCTACAAAAACATAGTGTCCTAGTCCCACACCTTTAATCATCATCATATGACATTTCTCATGACTCAAACATAGCATGGTAGAAATGCATCATTCCAGTACCTTCTCTCGATTGCCTAAAGCTTGATCAAAGTTAGTTCCATAAGGGGTGAAATCGTCCATGTAAACTTCAAGTCCATTAATCAAATCAGAAAATATTCTTAAAATAGCTCTTTGGAATGTGGCTGGAGAATTACATAATCCAAAGGGAAATACTCGATATGAAAAGGTACCCCAGGGACATGTAAACGTAGTTTTATCCTGGTCTTTCGAAGAAATTTGAATCTAATTATAACCACTAAAGCCATCTAGGAAGGAGAAAAATTGCTTCCTTGCTAAAGGATCAAGGACCCGATCAATAAAAGGTAGCGGAAAGTGGTCCTTCTTGGTAGCTTTATTGATTTCTATGTAGTATACACAGATTCACCACTTCCCATTCTTCTTAGGGACGATTACTAGTGGAGAGACCCACTTGTTATCTGAAATAAGATATGTAAAATCGACATCCAACAGTTTCTGTAATTCTTCTTTGACAATGTCCCTGAGATGAGGGTTTAATCTTCATTGGGGTTGTCAGATGGGTCAGGCATATTTTTAAATATGGATATGATTTGTACATAGTTGGCAATCAATTCCCTTCATGTCGAGATACTCCCAAGCAAAATCCTGTTGATATATAGAAAGGATGTGAATTAATTTTTTTTGTTGTTGCTCATTCAAATTGGCATTAATATTCAGAAATATTCCGGGTGCGATTTCAACTGAAATGTTGTCATGGAAAATAGTAGTGGGAATATGTTGCTCCATCAATTCTTCCAAAGGATATCCATGTTCGTCATTATCTAAAAAAACTTTTAGCATTTGACATGTTGGGCTACTGACCACAGTTGGGTTGTTAATGAAGTTGTTGATCACATAATCTTCTAGTTTATTTTTGAGCCCAAGAGCTTCTTCAAGTGTGAGAGGAGATCGTAGGTTTTCTTCTAGATATCTAGGTGTTTGCAACTATTGATGTATGATAGGCAGACTTGGTTTATCTAGAGGATACATGATAAGGTTATTTATAGCACTTCCTCTAGTAATTGTCATGTTGACTGTGTGATATCCTATGTATAAATATGTTTTTGCTAACCATGGTCGTCCCAATATCAATGGGTGTCCATCAAGTCTACTTCTTGGGTTGATAACTAGAAAACCAGTTGGGTATTCCCAGAAGTCGACCGAAATTTCTATGTCCTGTAAGGTATCGACTGGTTTAACCATCGATCTATCAGCTAGTTCCAACATACTTGAAGTAGGTTCGAAGGAAGTGATACCCAAGATATTACAGGTCTCGGTAGTCAAAATATTGATGGCTTCCCCCAAATCCACCATTTTATTTGGAAATAAACAACCCTGTATATGAAACATTACCAGAGGATTCCCTGGGTCTGTATACTTGACTGGCTCCTATTTTCCTAGAATAAGATCAGACAAATTTCCTACCATGTCAACAATTGAAGGATTTTTAGTTTTCCTTATGGGCTTCTTCCCATATAATTCTTTGATTGTTTTTGCATAAATAGGAATATTTTTTAAATCCTGTAGGAGTGGTATTTTAAGACATATATTATTTAGTTCCCCAACAATATCAAAGTTAGTATATACAATTGGTTTTTCTATCATTAGCCTCTGGGGAAATGGGGAAGGAGAAATTATGTCTTCATCAGAATTCTGTTGCTGGACTGTGTTTTCCCCCTATTTTTCTTCTTTTGTTATGACCACAGTCAATGGTTTTATTACTGGTTGTATATCATTCTTATTCTCCTATTCTTGATGAACTTTTCTTCCCTCGGGAGAAATTACACGCCCTGATCTCAACCAGAGTTTGTTGCACCCTACAGAGTTGGTTTCACCCTCCAAATTCTCAACAATTTGCACTTGTTGTACTGGTCTATTATTAGTATTTGGGTTGGGATGAGATGGTAATTGAGGGAGCATTTGAGTTTGAGGTTTCTAGGGTAATTGAAGTGGATCTTGTAAAGTGGGTTGAGCTTGAGGAGCCATTCCCATGGGTTTATTGGTCAGTCCCATGTGGCGCTTCTAGTTTTGAGTCCAATTGGGGGCTTGGGAAGCTGTGCTAGTCCACTGTGAAGGATATGAGTTATTATTTGAATTCTTCCAAAATAGGGTGGGGTATTATAGGTTAGTCCAAGTAGTATTAGCAATTGGTTGATTTGGCTAGGGTACGATACGATATTGTTGGGACTGCTAGGTGGGGTTAGCAAATGGTTGGCTCTGCCATGTGTTTCCAGAATTATGTTGTTGATTGTATTGTCCAGAAAAGAAAAAAGAAGGATCTTGTAACGTACCTGGGGGATGATCCTACCACTGGAGATGTTGAGCCATCAAATATACTAGTTTTGTTTCATGTTCTACTTCTTTAAGGACAACTTCTAGTCCTGGGAATTATCGACATTCCTTTGTTGCATGGTCTTTGGCATAGATGGTGCAAGTCCAAACCACATCCAAGTAACACTCTCTTGAACCATATTTCCTCTTGCATTGTGGACAAAATATAGCCAATAACTGTTCTGCTTCTGCTTGTTTCTAATTGACCTGCAAAACATCCAATTGTGAAGTCAAAGTACACAAAATGCCAATTTTAAAATTTTCCAAAAGATTGCCAATTTCATCTCGGGTGACACTCCCGCTAGTAATGTTGCTACTTCTGGTGATGGGAGCCTATATCCTCGATCTGGTTCATGTATTACCGCATGAACACCTGATGCACAATTGGACAATGTCATCATATGTTTTTTGATAAATATCACCTTTTCCCATTAAATTCAATGTTTCTACCCATTCATTATTCATACCTTTTATTAGAGTGGCTTTAAGTAACTCACCTAGTAGTGTACCGTAAGGTGATCTCTGCAGGTTATATTGAAATCTTTCAACAGATTCTTCTAGTATTTCATTTTCTTTTGCAGTCATTTTAAATATTTCATCTTTTAAATCCCTAGTTCTATAGTAGTCTTGATATTTCATAAGGAAGGCTTGTTTCATTTCATCCCATGAATTTATAGTTCCTCCCCCTAGTCCCATAAACCACCGTAAAGATGATCCCTTCAGAGTGGAAGGAAATAACTTTAGTTTATGGGGTTCAGAGGTATAGTCATAACCTCTACACAAGACATCAAACTCGAATAAGAATGCGTCAGGATCCTTTGAGATTAATCCATTGAAAGTTGGAAGATTCTGTAGTGAAATGGATTTCATTGGAGAATTAGCAACTGAATCAACTATAGGATATTCCAAAGTGGAAGTTAGGGTTCACGGTTGATTTTTTTGTGCCATTTGGTTGAAGATATGCCAATAACCTTCATGGATTTCTTGGTTTGGGTGTTCCATTCGAGGGGGATGATTACTTGGTCCCTTAGGATATTTAATCGTGCTACCTATGTCTGGTATTTCAGGTATTCCTTCTCCTATCAGAATCATAGGAGATCTAGTTTCAGGTGGTGGTGGTTTTGCCTCGACAATTCCACTGGTCTCCCCTTCTCCTTCTTTCAAATTACAAGAATTTCCCTCGTCTAAAGGACTGAAAGGTGGAGTGTGTGTATTTTGGAAACTTTGTTGAGTCCCTTCAGTTCCACTATGAACCTCATCATGAGCTGTAGTTGGTGAAGTTGTTGCTTGAGGGATTTGGGTAGAACCTTTTCGAGGTCCAACCGAGGCTTAAGATTCATCTTTTCGGATGATTTTGTCTATGAAAGTGATCCTTCCAAGTGGTACCAGGCCCTGAGATTTTGTATTTTTTGGTGGGGGTTTTAATTTTTCGGGTTCTTTCTTCTTAGTCATACACACAAACAAAAACTCTATGCGCCTATATAAACTCTATGCATCAACTGAAGGTAGGTGTTGGCACAAGCATTTTACATGTTTCCTACGTAGGTTCTTACCTTTCATTTTCAATACCTCATCCTCTATAGATGAAACCTATGCTATCTTTGACATTCTCCCTAGTAAAGGCACCAAAATGTTGGGCTCTAAATATGTCCTAAAAACAACCTTAGCCTCACATTAATTTATCAACCGAGGATTCGTCTTCTCTTTCAAGAATGTCAACAAATTTTTTGCATATAGTCATAGAGGTTTAAATCATGTAGATAATTCAGTTAAAGAAAATTTGAGTCTATCTAAATTACTGCAATAATCAATTTCTTCACTCATTCATTAAAAAAACTGAAACTAATAACTCACTCAACATAATCGTAATCTGAACAATAACATACCATGAATCAAAACATCAATCAACTTATTGAATTCATTTATCTAAGAAAAGATAATTTAATCTACAAAAACACTTAATGAATCAATATTTTCAATGATTAACTAATCTACTTGAAAGGACCAACAAATTACTAAATGTTTAAGAAGGAACAACAAATGTGAACTAAGCTAAAGGAACAACAAATACAAATTTGATAAAAGGAACAACATCTGCAAAAATGAAAGGAATTCACAGGTGATAAACTAACAACAATTGGAAATGGAACAACAATTGATAATCTTTAAATGAAACATCTATTCTCTGCAAATGAAAATCATAACCAATTCATAAAAGAATCAACACACTCACGAATTTATCTTAACTCTTGCAAGGAAATTCAAATCACATAACTAAAACATAATTGATACAATTACAGGTGACACAGTAACTCCTTTCGACTGGGCCCACGATCTTCAGAAGATACTGCTACTAAAAACTTAGTACGCATGGATGATCAAAACACTTGAATCTTTCATTACTTCCATAATTGATAAACCATTTACAATGGATTGTTGTAAAGAATTTCAACAATTAAGAGATCTGAATGTTTGGTTAAAATCCTTGGTTATCTCTGTATTTTTCACTATCCTTTATATATTACATTGAAATAAGTAAATTAAGCTATCCTAAGTATCGAGAGATCCTCAGGATTGCTTTTACTATTTATGAAGATTACAAGATAAAGAGTCAATCTTGCTCTAAATTGTTTTGTGGTTGATTTCTTCGATCTCCAATGGCCTGTGCATATTTATGATCTTCTTAACTATCTTGAGTTAACAACAATTGTCCCTTTCTGCAATAAAATCAAAACAATTCAAACCAAAATTCAAAAAATATCTAATATCATTCAATAATATCTCTAAAAGACTTTCTAACCATTATATTCCCTAATTATTTCAAATTAATTGAAAAGTCAACAAATAATATATCACAAACCATAGTAATAAGGAGAATATTTGTAAATTTTTCTCAACTCAACAAGTAGTAGGTTTCTCTTGGTTTAATATTTCTAGATAAATTGGTTTTGGGGGTTCAAGGTGAGTGTGGTCGACTCTCAAAGGTTCATGAAATTGTTCCTATTTTGGTTCTTTATTTTGAACATACTCATTCAAATATTCAACATGAGAAAGATGTTTATATTTGGTTAGTGTCTTCCCAGATCAAACATGAATATCATGGAATTCTAGGGAAGAAATAACATAGGTAGGGTAGGTGGAAAGTTTGACATCTTGTGTTGAATGGGATGGCTTCCCATTATTAGGTTTAAGAATAGGTTGAGAAGGTAATTGTGGTAAAGAATGGGATGATGTGGATGCATGCATCTGTGTAGGGGGAAGAAGTTTTATGGTTGGATATGTTATGACCTACTGAGGGATACCTAAAGTGGGATTTCTCCACCCCCGTTTCCAGAACAAGCTTGGTGGAGGAGGATCCATCCATGGTTGTGCTCGAAAACACCATGGTCTAGAATTATACTACTATGGAAGGTTAGTCCAATATGAATTAAAATATAGAGACTGGTCTTGAACCATACCTTAAGGTTTGGTTTACCATGGTTTTTTCAGAGAAAGAAAGAATAGATGCTCTACTTCCTTAGACTTCTGGTAGATAACTTTTAATCCTGGCTAGGATGGACTGTAATTACTATTGGCATGGTCCTCTTTGCATATTCCACAAACCTCAAATTGATCCAATGGAAATTCTCTCGATTGGTTTTTCCTCATTTTGGAGAAAAACATAGCCAAAGTTATCACCTCTTCCCTCTTCTTTTTATTTGTGTGTCCAAATTAGGCCAAGGAAATAAGATATATTATATTCTTTAAATCCTATAACATATTCCCAATTTTTTCTCTTGTACCTCCACTCCTAACAGTCTTTCAATCCTTTTCAATACATCTCTTGTTCCCTTTTATGTTTTTAAAATGCCTCTGGAACATTTCACGACAAAGAGTTCCAAGATCACATATAATCTTATTGGGAGATATCTCCTTCACCCATCAGGTTGAGAATTTCAATGCAATGATCGTCTCCGATTCCTCTCGAGAATAAGACACATCGTGTTTTGGGAGATGGGAGCCAAATCTCCACCTTGCTTGCCCTCTGCATATTATAGTTGAATCTTTCGACATATTCCTTAGAGCTCTCATATTCATCTTGTGTCATTCTAAAGACTTCTCCCTCCTTTCCTTTTCCTTACAATAATCTTGGTACTTCTCTAGGAATTTGTTTGTAATCTGATCCCATGTGTGGATGTTTTCCTTACCAAGGCCCATGAACTAGCGTAGTGCAGTGTTTTTTGGGCATCTGACACATAATCATAACTTATGCAAAGTACATCAAATTCAACATTGAGGGATATAGTAAAGGAAGAGCTACACATTAAATTAAATATGTGTAGTTGATCTGGATTATTTTGAGAATGAAAGGAAGGAAAAGAATATAACAATGAATATACAAATATATTGTAATAAACACATAAATACAATAATGCATAATTTTTATTAATGGAAAAATCATGTAATTGTAAAATTCTGAGTGAATAACTTTCGCTAGAATGGTGAGATTATCTTCTTAGAGATGTGATGACTATGCTCATTCACAAAAGATGATGTTGATTACAATGAGTCTCTATGTTAAGTACCTAAACCATATCTGTAAATGTACTTCATAAATAACCAAAATAAGCCATTCACCATAACATTAACACAAGAAATGAGAAAACCCTTGAGGTAGAAATTACTTCATATATTCATCCCTTGAAGGATAAAACTCCTCAGCAATCCTTGCTTGTACAATGTGTTCTTCCTCAGCTTTCATTACATTGCCTACACTTCTTATATAGCTCTCCCTATCTCCTGAACCTTCTAGAGCCTTCTCACATTTATTACGTCCAACTACCATATTGGGCCTTATTAATATGGTGAATGTGATCCCACCTTACGATGAATGACCACATTCCCATATATTAATTGACTTCCACTAATAACACATAACCACATTCCCGTGGGTACCTCCCTAGGTAACCCATATTATACTCTGGGTATACTACATTCCATGCACCTTCACATATTTTGTCCTCAAAACATGAGGAAGAAACCATACAATATGACGAGCTAAGAAATGTAATGGCGGTACCAAGTACGACCATCCATGCATCCCAATGGAAGTCGAACATGTTGTCTATCTGCTACCTTTCCACCCTTCTATTTCTCTACATCATGTTGGGGTTACCACAATCTTTTATCTTTATCTTTCCTATCTGGTGCCCTGCTGGTGCTTAAATGTGTTGATGCACATGCCGTTGCCTTGATGACTTTGCATCTCTATATGATGTGGAGGGAGATATACAAAAACTGTGGAATTCATTCACTCTTCAAATGCGCAACACTTTGTGCCTTTAGTCAATGACCTCCTTAACTTCCTGATTATGCTCCTTCTTGTAGTTTTCTTCATCTCCTGCAATAGACTCTACCTCTAATTCAACTTTAGATTTGGAGGCAATAACTTCTTTGCTAGCCTCCATGGGTCCATCTTTCTTACTAAAAGACACATACTGCAATGTGATTTTCTTTTTCTTGTACCACAACTTTAAAACTTCTTTTCACATTAATATTCAATGGTACTGATTCGATCCAGGATATCCCAAAACAATATCCACTTCATCCATATCCATAGCATAAAAATCTAGATACAACATATTTATCCATGGTAATCTTCAAATCTTTAAAATTTGAACATTTTCTCCCTCAACATGTGTGCTTTGAACATTCTTTATTGGAACTTGCAATCTATTAACCAATTGAACATTGATAAAATTATGCATGCAGCTAGGGTTAATAGAAACAACGATATATTTTCTTTATGAATATAGCCATGAGCCTGTAATATAGATTTTCCACATGAAAAGAAAATATCGTTGTTTCTCTCTTTATCCTTATTTTATCCATGAGACCACTTGTCTAACAATATTTTCAAATTCTACATTGGAAAGATCTCATCATCCTTATAATCAAGAAATTTCCACCAAATGGTAGCATCATCTTGCAATTTGAGATCTACCCAAATGGGGCCAAGTATCTTCCATGCTGATTTTATTTTCTTTAATGAATGATTCAACACTAGGTCCATCATAGTTCCTGTAAAATACATCTTGCTATGAAAACCAAAAATAGAACAATAAGTTATGGCTGAAAATCGTGGCTTTTACTTTGGAAAACCCTAAAAAACTGTTGAGTTAAAATGCTCATAACTTCACTTCCGGACTCCTTTTTGGCTGATTTATTTTTTGAAGTGGGTGAAATTGTGAGAGGAACTCATATATGTAATTTATTTGGTAATATTCAGCCTCCAAATGCTAAAGAAATAAAAAATTCTGCATGCCGTCGCCCGTGGAAAAAACCTCGAAAATTTGTAGATTTTAAAACTTCAATATCTTGACTTCTTGGACTCCATTTAGGATGATTTTTTTAATTGAGTCATTTTCTGAGGAGGAACTTATATACAACCAACATACAAAATTTGTATATAAATATACCAAAAACTTTTAGAATGTCAAGGCCCTCTTTACGCTCCAGAAAAAAATCTCTGCAAAATAAAATCATTTGCCCATGATGTCTACTGAGAAATTGCTCTGATACCCCTTGTTAAGATCCAAAGACTGAAGACAAAAGCACCAAAATAGATATATCAGAACAATATGTTAAACCACACTTTATTATATCAAAACCCTTGAGGTGGAAACACCATCTGTGGATCTATTATGGAAGGGATCCTCTCTGTTCACTTGCCTTTTGAGGGGCACATCCCTCTATTGAGTTACTCCCAAATGCAATATTTCTCTTCATATCTCATTACATTGTGAGCCATTTTTATATGGTGCTACCATCACTAAGAGAACATTCTAAGGAGGAATCTTCTAGAAGTAGAACCTTATAAAAGTCCTCTTACATTTATTATAATCTAATTGCCCATTTTATTATATCTAACTACCATAGTGGGCCTTGTTTAATAATATAGTGGACCTAGTCCAACTTACATTGAATGACCTCCACTATTATCACTATGGGCCCTACGGGCCCCCACTACCCTCTGGCTACTTAAGTTTCCAAAATCTTCCACTGGGGAGTTCACATAGTTTGGACATGGGACCCAGGCTTCAATGGTGGTTGGACTACTTCCCGGTATGGTGGATTCCTTTCTACATGGGACCTTGGTTCTTCCAGTCTTCTTTAGCATTATGGTCTACAATTATCCATGTGACCCTGGTGTATGGTTGTACATTAAGCATTGAGGACAGCAGCTTTCATAAAGAGGATGAAAATGTAAGGTAGCTAGAGAGTTAGTGGGAGGCAGACATAGTGATAATGGTAGGTCATTCAATGCTAGATGAACTAGGTCCATATGGCCTCGACAAATAAGACCCCACTATTTAATCTCAATAAATGAATAATCAAATATGAGACTTAGAAGATTCTCTAGAATTCCTCCTATTCTTAAATGAATGAAGGCTCTCAAAGGTTCAAGCAATGTGAACAAATATTATCTCAACAATAGGAGGATGCTTCAGGCTAATGAACAAGAAGACGATCCTTCCATGTGCCTGATCCATTGTAATAATTGCCCTCAAGGAGGTTTAATAATAAAGTGTGGTTTCTCCTATATTTCTTTGTGGATCTGTGTGTATTAGGTATTTGTGGTGATTATATGTGTATATTTATTCAGGTTCTTAACCCTCTAGAAATTTTTTAACATAAAGAAAATACAAAACCATAATACAGAAAGATGAAGCGTAAAATTCATGTGGGCCAGGTGGAGGTAAAGTTGGTATCAATCCTTTGGGGCATAAATGTTTCTTACTATCTTCATTTGGGGTGCCTGATAATTAGTTAGAAAGTTCTATCCGGGAATACACAAAAAACTCATCACACACTGGAGAAATCCTATAGTGTGATTGTGGTGAACCCAAAAAGATGGATTCAGGGCCTCAAAATGACTCTGGAAGTTTAGGACACGAAAAAGTGTAAAAATTGTCCAAGGTGGAAACCCTTGTTTTGAGAAAATCTCTTTCTCCTCAAACATCTGTTGAAGGATCCATTTCCCTATTTTGGTGACTAGATGATGAGAATTTCATACCACTAGATATTCATGGACTGATAGGTTGGCTCATTGATGAGACCTCCCTATCCTTCAATAACAACTTTTGACATTATTTATTATATTGTGAATACACTGCTCAAACCCCGATGGGGTAAGTTGGTATGTCAACTTCCCAAGGGCATAAATGTTTCTTACTATCTTCATTTGGGGTGCACAATAGCTCGTTAGAAAGTTCTATCCCGGGAATACACAAAAAAAAACTCATCACACACTGGAGAAATCCTATAGTGTGATTGTGGTGGGCCCAAAAAAGGTCGTTTAGGGCCTCAAAATGACCCTGGAAGTTTAGGACCTGAAAAGTTGTAGAAAAATTGTCAAGGTGGAAACCCTTGTTTTGAGAAGATCTCCTTTCTCTCAAACATGCGACTGAGATCCATTTCCCTATTTTGGTGACCATATGATGAAAATTTCATACCACTAGATATTCATGGACGTGATAGGTTGGCTCGTGATGAGACCTCCTATCCTTCAACTAACCTTTTCAGCATTATTTATTATATTGTGGGTCCCCTTTACTCAAAGATAAAAGTTTAACTTCTTTCTTAGGTGATCCCTAAGAGAAGCATATGGAATGTTTATACAAGGATTTTATCTTTTACCCAACATCAACCCCTCTGGGCCTTCAGCCCCTTCTTCCCATAGAATAATCCCAAGATATAAGGAAATGGAGGGGACTAATGATGGAAAGTGGTAAGTATGGTCAACATTGGTAAGATGGCTCATTAATGTAGTTCCTAGTATAAAACCCATCCCCAAGGAAGACGACTTACTAGGGCACAATGTCAACCACCAAGGTGAAGCAAGGAAAAAGGCATAATGCCCAAGCATATATCGTGAAATCTAGATAAACCTAATATACAACATAATTGAATGGATTAAATATTGAAATTATGTTCACCATAATACTGACTTGTACCTCATGGAGCAAGGCCCACTACCTTTCGGAAGCCAATTGGTGTGGTGGATGCCATCTACAAACCTGTGACCATTTGTGGTGGTGAGTGGGCTTCTCATCTATGAAAAAGGGTATTTTTGGTCATATAGTCTCTCGACACTCCATATATGCAACCTAAGTACCTTGAGACACAATATCCTTAGTTAGCCACAAAATGGGGATAACGAACCTCATCATAATAATCAATTCCTATTCAAATTAGAATCACAATATACATCAAAATCATACCTTTAACACTTCAATTGCTATCTTGTATTTGAAAAATTAACCTTTTATCATATATCAAATGTTTATTTATTGTATATCAAAGTGTCATTATCATTTAATGCCTATTGAGGAAGTAAAAAGGTATCATAGACACCAATTTAATTCTAAGGTTCCAATACCTCTTACACCCCATCTAAATTCCACTACACATTATATCCTTAATGTTATAAAATTAATTTCTTCAAGAATGACAACATAACCTATCTCTTTTACTATATTAGAAGATATTCTAACTTACAATTATTGATTTAAACTTCCTTGAACATTCTCCCTAAAGAGTATCTCCCTTATCAATTTTTTTTTAATTATAATCTTATTTACTGAGAGGTTATGTGCCAACACACCTAATATAACAAGTCTCATTATAACCATTATAGTTTCTCACTAAGTAGTTCAATTACCATTAATTCATAATCCTCTCAAACCAATACATAATCACTAAAATTGTAATCCTATTACTCATTGAAATAAATCAAGGAAATAATGTGATATAAAATAGATTTTAAACTCATTTGTATATACAAAAATTATCACTCTCATAAGGGTGAATAAAATCACCAGTCTTCATTATACTATCTCTAATCTTCCAAACACCAGGTAAGGAAAATCTTCCTTCCATGAATAAAACTAATGATATTAGAATGAGAAGAAAATTTCTAAATGCGCAACTTGAGAGTGCACCCTTTTATACCCAGATTAAATGGCCTTCACTAATATTTAACGAGATTTCAAAAATAAAAAAAGCTTTAAGGCATGGTAAAATTCATGGTAGTCCAACCCTCGGTTGGTCTTAATAACCCGACTTAACTGGTATGACAATTAGTGAATTGTATATCTTAATGATACATTTGCATTGACTCTTAAGTTCTAATTCATTAAGTGTCAAACATTCTAAGAATATAGAAATATTCACCAACGCAAAGGATAAATCACTTACTAGATATCGACTTAAATGAAATTCAACCCAAGAATACTATGACTAAATTACAACCAAAGTTTGACTGTTAGAGAAGTGACAAAAACATGATTATATCTTGGTTCTAGAGAACTAATGATTTTTATTAATGCTACATCAATGAGGTTCGAGTTCCAGATTTGCCTAAAAGATTTTCTACGATCCTAAAATTCCATTAAGGCATAGCGAGCCTTAGGATATTCTAATTTCAAGGTTTCTATTTTGTTGAATGTGACCATATGTTCTTTTAAAACTCATAAATTCCAATAATTGCATCAATCCCATAGTGATGGAATTGTAGAGTTACAAATTCAATTTTGCAGTTGTTGGATCATGTTGTCATTGATTCCAAAGGATTGATGTCAAAGGAACAATGTCTTGGCATCGTATAATGATGTAGTGATTTATGGATCATGTATTGACCTTGATGTCAATGGATTTATGTCAAGAGGAGTCATAGTCATATGCATAGATGAATATGGATCAATGAGTTTTCATTGATATATGATGCATATTTGGGTTGATGTAAAGATTACTCATTATTGTCTTGTCATGGTTGTACAAATGGATCAACTCCAAAGTGGTCCCCTTATGGTGAAAGCCCTCATGGGAAGATGATTTGTGGTGAACTACAAATTGGTTATTGTCTTTTCATGGTTGTACAAATGTATGAACCCCAAAGTGGTCCCCTTATGGTGAAATCCCTCATTGGAAAACACTTTGTGTTGAACTCCAAAGTGGTCCCCTTAATGGTGAAAGCCCTCACGGGAAGACGGTTTGTGATTGAGTTATCCTAGAAGTATGGTTAGAGAACCCATGCTTAATTACGGAATAATGAGATGAATATAAGTGAATTTTTCAGTGAAACTATTCTATATGGATAGCTCTCTTCAAGCCATTTCCAGTGGTATGTGGAACGTCACATAAATCCTCATGGTTTCAGAGTTATGGACTTATAAAGTTGAAGGACCCTCATATGTTGGCTTGAAGCCCCAAAAGGTCAAAGAAGTCAAGGTGCTTGCAAAGAAGAAATTCTTTAAATAATAAATTGAAGTGATAAAGTCAAAGAGGATTATTTAAAGTGAAGTCACAAAGTCAACGAGGATTATTTCAATAATAAAGTGAAGTGACAAAGTAAAAAATGATTATTTAAATAATAAAGTGAAGTGACAAAATCAAAGAGGATTATTTAAATAATAAAGCGAAGTGACAAAGTCAAAGAGGATTATTTAAAGTGAAGTGACAAAGTCAAGGAGGATTATTTAAATAATAAAGTGAACGGACAAATTCAAAAAGGATTATTTAAATAATAAAGTGAAGTCACAAAATCAAAGAGGATTATTTAAATAATAAAGTGAAGTCACAAAGTCAAGGAGGATTATTTAAATAATAAAGTAAATGGAGAACTTTATAATTATGGAAAGTGGTTATAAGAAGGTTAATCCTTAAATGAGGAAAATGGTTTAAGTGGTCAAGTATCTATTGGACACATGGACAAGTGGAAAATTGGGAAAAGTTGGACATAGGTGACTATGTGGACAAATTGGCTATGTGGACAAAGTGGCCTAGAAGATGCTTCTAGGGAAGCTACTTGGAGAGTATAAATAAGAAGCAAGAGTCTCTTGTAAAAATCATCTCTTGACCATAGCTTGAAGATCTATTCTAAGTAAGAGAGGGATTGCAAGTTCTCATGGATGCCAATGGAGACTTGAGTGTGAGTTGATGCCAGGTTCTTGAAGTCTGAAGCAAGTTCCATATCTGCATTCTATGGGCTCAGATCTTGCATAGAAACTCGAGTATGGTTACTTAGTTGTCTTGATGGATACTCTTGCTTATTGTATGTTGAATACGTAAGGAATTCTTGGTATGCTTGTTGTGATATGGTTATGTTGGTTGATTGATAGAGTGAGTAGCACTCTTATGGTTCAATATTGATATGATTTCCATAGTATAATGGTTTCTTATACATGATTAAGTAGCATTCATATTGTATGGTTGAGGAGCATGAGTAAGTTGTGGGAGAGCATAGATGTCTTGTGATTGGACAATGAAAGACAAAAGTAGATGTGACTGAAGGTTGCAGAGGATCTGAGTTTTTCATGGAGAGAAAACCCTAATTGTTCAGAAGGAATGTGTAGGTTGTAGTATAGATAGGCCATGTACATACGCGAGTTGTAATACTGGTAGGAAGAATACATGTGCGTGTTGCACTACTGACAAGTCACGTACTTGTTAACAGATTGGTATCTATTGAGAATTGATTCCTCTTCTTAGTTGGTGCTGAGTTTTATAAGTTGAGTCTTGTATTGTAGAGATGGTGCTCTTGTGGAGTTGTAACTCTATTTATTTGTTGTTGATAACCCAAGGATTGTAGTCCGTAGTAAAAAGAAAATTGTACATACATATTGTGTTCTTTGTGTTCCTTGTGGTGATGACTTATTGATGATGTTTGTTGTTGGTATATGTTGTTGATGTATGTTCACATTTAACTGGTTATAAATGACAACAATAAGTGATGAGTAATTGGTGATTGCTAACTAATTAGTTTTTTGAAGGGGAAGGTTTAAAAAGAGCCCTACAATGATTCACCCCCCCCTCTCAGTGTGGTCGGTGTGTCCAACAACAGTGACTAAGAATTCAACAGAATCTTCCAAATGATTTGGAAACAAATCTAAATTCTTAGTTCTCAAATTCAATTCAAACCAACAACTATTAAAACGCATTCAAAGTTTGAATTGAAAATTAAATCTAAAAGCAATAGTTCGGGTTATGGATTACATAATTTTAACAATTACACAGTAACCATATGAAATTTAATTTAGGTTTGCATATAAATTATCTTACAAATAACAATTGTTAATCAATTTTGAGTTGAAAATAATCTTCACGGCTATCCCTTGTTTGTTTCCAAAATGAATTCTATTTAAGCTACAATCTCACAAACTTCACTTACAAAATTACAAAATTTTCTCGAAGACCACACAATTTCAAAATTTTTGAAATGCACATAAGATTTACAACGACTATATTGTTATAGAAAGATTTGCCTCACCATTTCTATCTTCAACAGAGGGCCCTTTTCCATTTCCCTATGTAGGCTTGTCATCCCTTTTGATGAATCCAAAGCCAAAAATATACATTTTTCCACATATACGCTCCCTATCAGCTATGCAAGATGTGTATACATTGGTTGCTCCACTACAACCCATGTACATCAGGATTTGTGCCAAAAAATAAAAAAATGAAGTTGGTTTCCCATGTCACGATACGAGATCTCTAATCCTTGGCCTTCCATATACTGAAAAAGTTCTGACTCGACCCTTTGGTTGCATTTTGAAGGCTATTAGAGCATAATTTTGAGCTATGGAAAAGAGGAGAAAGCATTCAAGTTTGAGAGAAAAGTTACTCTAGAGAAATTACTTCATATTGAGTGCGCATCCCTTTGTCCCTCAATTCAGAACACAGTGTTTAGCCCCCAAGCTCTTTCCCTATTGTTGAGAGAACCTCATTGACTCTCTCTTATGAGCTTGCCTTTGGTGGAGGATTGAAGTGGTGGAGGCCCAGTTGGAAGGAACTTGGTTTCTTGGTTTCGAAGCATGACAACACAAAAGTCTGTAATGTTTTCACTTTCGCTGATCAATTATTAATAGAAATACTCCTTTCCTATCCTATTGGTATATTGCAATTGTATGATTATTATCCATGGGCATGTTTGTAATGTTTATTAATGGATTATTCTATCTAGTGTGCTAACCCCATTATATCATCACTATATACTTTCTTTGCTCATTTTTTAAGAACTTACTGCAGGTATAAAGCTTTGGGTCGAAGTGCTCAATAGTGGAACATCATGAAACATTGGATTGAGGTAGGCCTCTTTCTTATCTTGCACATTAGTTTACATAACATATGTTGGAATTGAGTTGATTTCTGCAGTCATACTTGTCTGTTATGGTTTACCCTTGGCCATAGAGAGTTTTTCCCTCGTAACATAGATGATATTTCAATTTCCAAATGTAAAATAGTTATACAATGACTGATACGAATCTCAACAAATATTTATGAACAAGTTCATGGTGGCCATAATGAAATTAGTTTTTTTTTTCTTTCTAAAAGTGATTGACATGACAACGACTATATAAAATTTATATCTTTGGGATTTCAACAAGTTTTAAAGTGACCAATGAATTCTATTTTCTGTAAATTCCAACAAATTTCAC
>SNQJ01S0069418.1:0-28505 GCA_010110895.2 Picea sitchensis
GAACCTCCTCTTCTGCTATCTCAGAAGTTTCGGCCTCGATGTTTTGTATCTGACCATACTCTTCCTCCTCTTCATTGTCCGAGGTAACCTCTATATAGTGTACCTGGCCACGTGCCATGCACTTATGTGACGGGTTCCACGGTTCCTTGCAAGTGAAGCAGAGTTGCTTCCTCCTCAGTTCCCTCCTGGTGTTGTCATCTATCCTGCCACGACCCCTGTCAAAACCTTTAGGGCCACGTTCTCCCTGATTCATTGGAGGTCTTTGGTCTCTTTTTCCACTGTTAAGAGGTGGTCTGGGTATGAATTTAGGCTTAGCAACTGGACCCAAGTCCCTCGTCTTCCAAATGGCCTCTTGTAGGTTGTTGGGCTTGAAGGCCTTTACCCAACCCTTCAAGGGTTCCATCAACCCTTCTGTGAAAAGCATCATGAGCCTGGTTGGAGACATATCTTCCACCATCACTGCCAACCTCTAGAATTCATCAATGTATGCCTCAACCGTACCTGTTTGCTTGAGTTGGGTGAGCTCCCGGAAATGTAACTCAGGATCTCCTTGATCAAATCTATCAATGAGCCTTTGAGTGAATTCTGTATAGGATACAATCTGGTTGTGGCAGAGTGTGGTGAGCCCATGATACCACCAGTCGTGGGCCTTGCCATCCAAGTACATAGTGGCAAACGTGATGGCCTCCACCTCTCTCATGGGGTTAAGCTGCAGGTAGGTATCCAGCTTCTGCACCCACGATTGTGCTGTCATCTTGGCCATACCATCAAAGTATGGAATCTCTATCTTTCCTGCCCTTCGTTCAAACTCAAAACTGCCCCTATGGTTTGTCCTAGGCTGATTTCTGAACCTGAGTTGGCAATACTGATCTAGGGACATCTGTCTTTGGACCCTCATATCCAAACTGTAGTACTCCTCGCTATTTGTTCCACAAAGTCTTCAACCTGTTCCTGTTGCCCTTGCTCATTTGTGAATGTGGGCATGTAAGGTCTGGGGTTAGCTCTACTACCTGAATGTCGGCCAAGTTGTTCATCTGTGAATGTAGGTATGTATCGCCTCTAATTGACCCTGCTACCCATCTGAGCCTGTGCCGTGTCTCCTTCCAGACTTCCTTCGGATCTGGGCCCTTTCTCCGGATTATATTTGATCTCCTCATGGGCCCCACCGGATCCACCAGCCTCCTTATTCCCATACATATCAGGGTTCTTCCCTTGATGGGTCACTTGCATTAGAAGTTCATTGAGCTTGGATTGATTCTTGTTCATTATCTGTAGGTTTTCGTCAACCCTTTTTAATGTTTCAGAGAGTTCAGCATGCCCTCGTCTGTTGGTTTCATGGTACTCGCCCAAGTGTTGGACCAATGTGCTCTCTGTGCGGTTGACAGATTGTCGGAACTTGTCAAACTCTGCTGCTATGAGAGCCAAGCCTAGAGGCTCATGGTCATCCCCTGACCCTTCCATTTCGGCCTCTGTTTCACTGCTTGGTTTCTTCCTTCGGCCCATGAAAATACCACTGTACCTCTGCATGCGTCGATCCTTCCACAGGTTTGGAGGATCGAAGCTCTGATACCACTGTAATGATCCCAAGCCAAATTTTTCGCTTGGATCACTAACTACCACTGATTTGTTGTTGTGCAGGTGTGTATTGAGTTATCCAGTTATTCAATTCATTCATATAAGATTCTTTCAACACAGGAAGATCACATTGAATTCAAGATATAAAAACACAAGCAAGATCTGACCTTTTATTATGAGCAATATGGAACCAATACAATAGATAGCCGATCTGGAATAATCATCAATGGCTTGGAAGACAATAGATATGAACTGCTACAAAATGCTCTGCCGATACAAAATGAGCCTTCGAAGGCTGGATAAGAACTGAAGATCACTACAAACTGTCAAACCCTCCAACTGAAGAGTGCCACGCTTCCATAGAAGACTGAAACCCTCAATAAATCGATCCCACTGAAGGAAGACTCCAAATGAGTCCAAACTCGGCAAGGTGATAGATCGGGATGATGGGATCTCCCTCCTGAAAACTCAAGCTCAACGTCCAAGGAAAACTCCTCCAATTTTTTAACCTTCTGCTGAAGTTGCGCCCTCCTTGATGCCTGAAACCCTAGGAGATTCGGCCCTGACAAGGAAAGCCTCCAAATGCCCTTAAACTCCCCAGGAATGTAGATCGGGCTATGTGAACCCTGTGGGAGAAGTTCTAGACTCAGATTCTAAGTGTAGCCTTCTAGATCTGAGTTTTATTGAATCAGAGGACATCCCCTTTTGCCTCCAAGACGTCCCAATCTGCAGACAAATATATGATGATGATAACCTTCTAGAAAATCCCTTAAACTGATGGTCTTGCCCCTGCAAACGAAACCCAAGTGTCGGAATGGCCCCAGGCCCTCTGGATAAGCTGGATCGAACCTCCCTCTAAAAGATGGTGCGCCCTTGCTGGAATCACAAGAACAGTACGACCTGCTAACTTCTGAAGTACTAGATGGAGATGGGCTGAGAATAGAATGGTGTGGAGGAGTCTTTCATCCCCGAGACCAAGTTGTGGAACAAGGTGAGTGGATATTTCACCACTGAGTTGCTCACAAGGGTTTGTACAGCAAAGCCCCCAAACTGAATGCTCAAGAGCAATAGCAAACACTAAACCAAAACCAGAATGAATAATAGGTGTGCCCCAGCCTCTTACTTATACTTTTTCTTCTAATTCTCTGTTGAGTTAAGTTAACTCCCAGGGTTAATCTTCTATTCTCCTGTTGAGTTATCTTTTACTTCTTTATCCCTTTCCTTTCTTAAGTCAACTCAAATATATAACTTTAGCCTCGTTGACTTCCCCCCTTAGAGTGAGACTATGACCTAGTGGGGGTGCCCAGGCCACTGAGTCTCCTCACCACCTCTCTAAGAGGTGGGGGACATTATAGCGGGAGTGTTGATATTATGGTAGTTGCAGAAGGTATTTACCTCCACATGTAAACCTGACGAGAATAGAATATTCCGGGAAGCAAGAAGAAACCCTAATGAGTTGGCTAATAACCCTAGAAGACAAGTCGGTTCAAGAGGATAATTGGTATTAGGTTATTAGTCTACAAGAGAAGAATTCGGCCAAAAGAAATATTATATACTAACTAAATAGGCACCCAGAATGAGAAGTCAGCCCAGGCAGTTAGCCAAAATTAGTATAAATACAGGAGGCCATTCTTCATTCTGGAAGGCATTCTCAGAACTGCAAAGCTCACTTGTGCACACTGCAATTAGCGAGTTTGTGCGCAAGTTTGGAGGAGAGCTATTGTTGCAGCTGCTGCAGCTAGCAGATTAAGTTTTGTCTTGGACTATCTCTTGGTTATGGTTTGGACTATTTGATCAGCTCTTGTCTGGTGCAATATCCTTGGAGAAAGGTGTACTACCCTTTGTTTGGCTATCTATCATAGGGTTTTCTTCCAGAATGATTCTCTGTCAAGGTTAAGGTGCTCAGAGGGTGGCTTCGGCCTATGGTTGGGTGACAATAGTGATATTGTCTATGGTAAAACGAGCACAATCCATCATATTCTAACACTCCAACTATTCTCTTTAAAGAAAAAAGCAATAAGAGTAAAAAGGCATTGAATGGGCTAGGAAACAATGGCATCCATGACAAGGTGCAACTCTCCCTCTACAGAGGCATCCACAGATAAGACCTACATTTCCCTGTTATCACTGCACCCCTTTCCCAAACATCCTCTACACCATCTCATGCATTTACATGACCTAGATTGGTCTTCACCTAGAAACACCCCACACCTGAGGAGGATTAACCCAATAGGACATCTCGAGACCCTCTCCAAACCTGGCTTGTTAAATAGCATAACGTCTTTGAACATTTGTCTAGATAAAGGGGGGTTTGATGCACATGTTTGGGTAACTTGATTATTAGATGTGATTGACATTGCTATGATCCCTGTGATTTATGAGCCCATGGAGGGTGTACTTGTTGTTGCTACAGGGCCATGTTCGACGCACAGGTACATATGGGGAGATGATTAGTTCGGACCTCCATGGGGCTAAACGCCCTCTAGATGGATGTTGTGACCCCATCCAGGGGCAGAGGGATACCAAAGGCTTGCACTGAAGAAAAGGGAGGACGTTCCACCAGAGACAATTTGGCAGGCCTGTACCTAGGGGGGTCTCTCCCTCCCACCAATGCGTTGGCCCTGGAAGGCCCCTGACGTCATCATATGGAGCCTTGACGTCATCCAGTTAGGGTTTTGGCATGAGGATGGCTTTGTTGGCACGTGTGGCAGCTTCTGAGACCTAACGTTTCACTTTGGAGGCCTAGTGTTTCAAGAAGGGGCCCAACGTCACCCTAGTAGGGGCATGGTGTTATCCCTAAAAGATAAAATTAGGGTTTTTATGGTTAATTTTTTGTAAAACTGGATTTTTTATGCAAACTGGCCATGTCGGTCYTTTTTGACCTAAATTGTAATTAAAGGTCATGATTATTGTATAAATAAGGGAAAAATCTCTTATATTTTTCATCATCTTTCACTCACACAAGTGTGAGGTCTGAAATTCGGCCCTCTTTAAGGGTTATTGGCTGAAACTAGTGATGCACACTTCTTGAAGGAGGCAAATTTTGGTGTTTTTTGGCTATCTTCTTGTGAAGGATCTTCAACTAGGGTGATTTGCTAGATTATTCTTGGTGAAGTAAGTAGAAATTCTGCATTTCTTTATTGTGAATGAATGCTACGGTTATTTTTTTACTTGTTTCATGTCTAAGATTATGAAATTGCTAGCTTGAAACCCTAGGGGAATGACATGTGTTATCATCTTTTTACCTATAATCTTTCATATGTTAAAATCTCTTGAAAGACACCTAATTTCAAGTAAATACTAGAGCCCTACCATTGTAGCACTCTAGTAACCTTACTTCCTTTGCCAATTGCATAATTTATTACATTTTGTTCAAGGAAAGAGAAAATCGCTAGGGCCTAACCCTTGTTACTTTCTAGCAATTTTCTCTCGGAAAATGATTTTTGAGGCCTTGGGATACCAACACCTCTTTTGTCCTCTCCATCCCTCAATATATTATTATCATTTGCTACATTTCCTTTAAGAATTTGTTGCTGCCGTTAGTGACTCCATTAAACCCTAGAAAGGCACTAGACTACCTCTTACAAGTAGTGATTGAGCAAACAAACACTTATACTCTTATCCTTGAACCCTTTATTAACTTTTTCTAACTTTAGATTACACTAACTCTTAAGCTAACTTGCTGCTGTAGCAAAACATTGCTACAGCCATATAAACTTACATTAATTTGGCACATTTACCTACATAACTCATACTAGAACCAATCAAAATCTAATTGTGATAATTGCTAGTGAATCTACTAGGTAAGTGCTAGTTTGTGTATGGTTTTCTTGCACTTTTGACCATTTAAACTTGCTACTGTTACAAAAGATAGGTACATCCATCTAACTGCAGCAAAATGTCTACAAAAGTGCCTTTAAAAGCTAGCATATCATTGCCAATTTTGCTTGTGACAATTTACTATCAATTTGCCTTGTTAAAGTCACTTTTTATTGTCTTTCTCAAGCAATTTCAAGGCTTGAATCTTGTGGCTGTTGTAAGATATTAATTGCTGTTATAAACTGATGCATAGCTGCAAATTCACAATCAGCTAGCTTATTTTACGAAGGTTTATTGTCTTATGAAGTACTAACAATCATCTGGAACCTGAAAAGTGCCCCGTTGGCCTTGTTGTCTTGTTCTGGGAAGGTACACAATACTTTTCATTTGCTTCATCCTTAAGACATAAAATAAACCTCTGATTAGAGTGATCTATGAGAGGTAAAGGGTTTCCTTGTGACTATTTACCTTAGCCTTCTCAAACCTCCCAGGTCACCAGAGATGTCTCCCCTGGGATAGCTTAAACATACTCCTAAATAGAAAGGGATCTCCTATTAAGGTGACAGTGATAGGTTATTCCCAGTTACGCCAATTATGTACCCACTTGCCTTGGGCTTTTGGGGCAAGTACAAATTGGGCTATAACAAACTAGAAACAAACAATCTTCGTGATATTGCAAATGATGTAAATGTATTGATCTAGTGCGTTGGCACGTGTAACACCATCCTCCATGAAGAAATTTGAATTTCCATGTAAAAAGTCGAGTTGTAAAAGTCAAAATTGCATGTCTAGGTCAAAGTCAAAGTTGTCAAGTTTGTTGCATATCGCATGCATGCATGTTGCATGTTGAGTTGCATGTTGCATGCATGATGTCGAGTTGCGTGCATGCATGTCAAGTTGCATGCATTGCAAGAATGCATGTCATGTGCATGCTAAGGAGTTCGCATGCATAATCAAGGTCGAGTCACTTGTTGAGTTGGCATAACATGCAGTGTCATGTCAAGGGCGAGTTGT
Source organism: Picea sitchensis (assembly GCA_010110895.2). Lineage (NCBI taxonomy): Eukaryota > Viridiplantae > Streptophyta > Pinopsida > Pinales > Pinaceae > Picea > Picea sitchensis. The sequence goes on from SNQJ01S0069418.1 coordinate 6,409, forward strand.
AACTGAAGTGTAAAGTCAACTTCTAAATTCGAACTCAAGTGTAAAGCTGAGTTATGACAAGCATGCATTCAAGCATCTATTTTGAGCCCTTCCTTCTTCCTCCTTAAGTACAGTGGTCGACCCTCTTTACCATTTATCACAGGCCAACGTATGAGCAAGAGGGAGAAGGTGCATATCAGTCCAGAACACAGTCGCACATTTCAGACCTTAAACAAAGGCATATAACAGTCAACTAATGCGCTATATTAGACCATAAACAACAGCATATATCAGTCTTGTAACAAGTGTGTATCAGTCCAGCTCAAAGACGCATATAACAGTCCAAGAATAGAGCTTATACCAGTCTATTAAAGGGTATCATATCCGTCCATGCACAAAATGCCAAAGAAACACCACCAAGAGAAGTCGCTAGCCTTTATTGCTCCAAATAACAAGTGTTGCATCCATTATGACATGAAAAGGAGAGATAGCGATTTTGCTCAAGGAGGCTGGAATTCCAGACCAAGAATATGTAATTCTCAAGTGATGAGTTATGAAAATGAAAAAGAGATGGCCTCTATTTATACGAGGCCATCTAATGTTTAAACCAATTTGTCCACATAAAATTGTCAACAATAAATTAAAAGAGTGTTGGACCCCTTTATTTGCTCTTACAATTTGCAAATATAAAAATTACATAAAGTAAAACCCTGAAAAGGGTGATGTGAGGTATAAAAGTGAGACGTTGAGCCTCAAAATGAAAATCCTCGGGCCTCCAAAGGCCATGTACCAAGCTCTGATGTGCTAGAGTGTCATGCCATGCATCTCCTTCGTTCAAACTGCATCACATCACCTCTGAAACCATCAAGCCCACCAAACCCTAGCCTCCAAATGACATGAAGGGCTTAGAAGGTGACGACCTAGGCCTCCAAAGGCCAACATCCAGGTGCAAAGGGCTATGATGTCATCCTCAAATGTTGTCAAAGTGCCTCCAAAGGCAACATTCTCTATCCTTTACACACAAAGGCTCTGGGGTGCTCTGCCCAGCCTGTGGGGTATGGCATCCATCCTAGGGGCTTTCAAACCCCCATGAAGGTCAAAATGGCATAATTCCTCCATGGATAGCTTTCACACATTTAATAAAAGAACCACAGAAACATGTGCATTAAATCCCCCCTTTTCAAACTAAACAAATGATCAAAGACCTTATAAAATTTGCTAAATTTAAGTATGGGAGGGTTGTCATGGTGCCCTATTGGGTAGGCCAATCCCCAAGTCAAGGAGTGTTTCCAAAGAAGAACCTCTCTAAGTCATGTAGTGAATATGAGGTGGATGGAGGCATGACTTTTGATCATGGGGTTCTTGACATATCAAGGTCTCATATTGTTTCATTTATGGGTGCCTTTGTGGAGGGTGTTGCATCCCTCATTTGCAATGCAACCTTTTTCCAATCCCTTCTATTTTACATTAATTTATTATGGTTCGAGCGTTGAGTGCTATGGAAAGTAAAGAGCACCGCAATGCCACTTGGAGTTAGGAACACATTGAGTGCCATATGCACTGGAAATTAAAAGACACTGCAAATGCATTCCCCCAACAAGCGGGACATCTATTAGTTATTGTTTCTTTTTAAAAGGTCCTTCAGTTTTTATGGAGAAGCGTTTCATTGCTCTGAGGACCTTAGGGTGAGCATCTAGACGGATCATTTATGGCTTTTAACTTTTGCCAGCCACAACACCTCTGGGCCTTTAGCCCCTTCTGCCCATGAAATGAGGTACAAGCCCTTCTTGGGGTCAATAAGCCCAAAAACCCAAAAGATGAAGAAATGAAAGGAAAGAGGCGTGGAAAATGGTAAGTATGTGCGGGAATGGTACAATGACCCTGTTGTCGTCCTTATACACACTTGCAAATGTGAGCTAAGTCCATCTCACTTAGTGTGTCCTTGGAGGCACAATGCCTAGGTTCACAACCCATGCTGTCACTTTGATCGGAACCTCTTCCGTCTAGGCTTACTCCTAGGGAAGCCAAAGGGGGTAGACCTTAGTTACTAGATGTGTTAAAGTTAAGTTCTAGGAGTTAGTTTTAATTTGTTAAGGTTAGAAGGGATTCTAATCCTAAGATGCTAAGGCAACCATGCAAGATGCAAGGGTTAGCATGAAAAACAAGTCCTTTCCCTAGGTCAACTAAGACTAGTGCCTAGAAATTGAGCAAGGGGTCAACTATGTTCAAGGGTGGTTCTTTACCAAAGATTACAAATTACTTACAAAATTACAAAGAATCAATTAAACCAATGAATAATATCATGTACAATTACTTACAATAAAGAATGTTAGGATACAAATGATACAAAGCAAACTAACCACGTTTATCTTCTAAGTGTGCAGGATATCAAAGACCAAAACATTAAATCACATCACCACATTCATGAGATCATCATCAACACATTATATCATCAACAAATTCCAAAGATTTAGAAAAGTTAAGCACAACTGTTATGAAGATTATTGAGGATGATCTACACTCTTAATGATTAAACCCCCAAGTAGTTTATTAGGTTTGGTCTAGAGTTTAATTATTAGGCTTTTCTTAAGATTTATCAAGTTTTAAAGTTTATTAGGTTTGGTCTAGAGTTTAATTATTAGGCTTTTCTGAAGATTTATCAAGTTTTAATTAGCTTTCACCAAAGCCTCCTCCTCCTATTGCCAAATAACTGTTGGATGCTCAAAATAGTATGGCAACGAGGCCAACCCTAGCAGAACCAGTCAGCCCAAAACAAGAGTACTTCCCGGAGAGGACACACACCTGGTGCGCCACGGGACAGCCCCCTGCCACTACCCTCCGTTGTTTTCCTCAAGTCCCGTTTTAGATGGTGAAGATGGTGGTCTAAGGTACCCTAAATAGTCTATTAAGTATATAAGTTGATTAGGTAGACTTTTAGGTGATTATTAGAGTGTTTAGAAGATTTTAAGGCACTTTTTAGGTGCAATTTAGTGATATGGCCGAAACTGTTATTAGTTTTATTAGTGTGTTGTCTTAAGCTTAAGCAATTGAGTATATCAACACATGTAAAGCAAATAAAGAGATGGCTGAAAAAGTAAAGATACTATCACATGCACAACGAGAGCTTGCTATAAAACGAGAGATCTATGGCAAGAACAACTTGCCTTAAAGAGATTAAAGGAAATTTAAAGTGTTTGCCTATTTAACCATTCAACATTCAAGCCCAAGTAGATGGCTTCCAATAGATATAAGCAATATAGAGAAAGAACCAATTACTTGTTAAGCACTTAAGATTTGAAGCATTAAGATTTAAACCATGTGCATAAGAAAGAGATATAGGAAGCTTGAAATGAAAGTAAGCAAGATCTAGTTAGATTATTTAAATGTGTTGCCCAATAGGCTTAAGATAATGATATAGATCTAGAACATAAGCATTCAAAACATTAAACCATAGATCACATCACATCATATCATATCATCAAGTATTAACACTTAGCCTTACCTATTTGGGGTATTCCTCTCCCAACTAGGTAGGTGATTAGATTATATTTGCTTAATTAGGTTAAGTTCTTTAAGATTTTAGCAATTAGGGCAAACCATGAAAGAAGATCAAGAGAGATAAACTAAGCTACAACCTATGCTACTAAGCAAGCAAGAAAACCCCACGGCCTAGGTTGGGAAGGTGCCCTCACCTTCAAAACCTCACGGCCAAGCTAAGAAAGGCTCAAAAAAGGTGGAAAAATTAGATCTAGCCCACGTCCTACCTATCCCAAAGCTCACACGTGGGAGGATGCCTTACCACTTCTCCTCCTACACTATGAGCTTCAACAAACAAGCAAAAAAGGAGGAAAAACGTACAAGTATGCTAGAAAATGAACAGGGCGGTTGAGATATAGCTACCAAATCCCCAAAAGGGTCTTCTAGTGTTGTGTGTCTCTTTTTTGGGCAGCTAAAAGCTTCTCAACCAGATCTGATATACCTGCAAAATCAGCAAGCTTTGCTTGCTAGAATGGCTACACACAACCAAAAGAAGTTAAGGAAACCCTTGCCTTTTTAGGGCAAGAACTTTCCACAGTAAAAGAGATTATATTTGATAAAATTTTGACCTACTTAAACAATCATATGCTAGCTGAAAATGGAATGAGTGAACAGTAATAATAGAAGAGGAGCAATAGTGTTAGAGAAATGGAGTATGTGAGAGCTTCAAGTGACCCTTCTCCTTGAAGGAGTTCCCAATGAAACCCTAGAGATAAACCTGCAAGATCTCTTCAAACAACATGCATACAATAGACAATATGTTGATGTATTGAAACAAAATGACACTTCTATTTTATTTAACACATCAAGATATATAAACTCAATAAGCATACACCCTATTAGATCTACTTAGATAACACTTTACCTAAGATCTAGTGTTGCAAGCATCTAAAAGTACCATTACAATGTTACCTCCCATGCATAAGAAAAAGAAGCATACACCTTAGTCTTTTTGTTGTCCTCCAAAATTTCTCCAATATTTGTATTACTCAAGAAAATGGTTTTGGAGAGAAAATACTGCAAAACCCTAGAGCCTAGAATGGAAATGAAATGGAATGAATAACTAGAGAGAGAGAGAGAGTTGAAAATCAAGTAGCATAACAATAGCTCAAGATATGGTGAGTTGGAGAGGAGAAAAGAGATCGATTTATACTTGGAGAGGCAAACCTACCTCTCTTGGATCTAAGCCAAGTGTCCACCACCAAGCAAAGGCGTAGATCTCTAGGCTAGGGCGCACCCCTTAGGGTTTGCACAATAGATCTAGGGTGTAGAAAAATAGAAAAATAGCTTGGATAGATCCAAGGGCATGTAGGAAGCATGGGATTTGTGCCAAGGTAAATGAAGAGGCTCAAATAATTTTTTAAAACTTATTTGTGGAATTTCTAGAAGAGGGAGGGCGCACTTCTCTTGGAGGGCGCACCACTTGGGATGATGGAAAGGTAATGAGGGGTGAGAGATGAGTGAGGTGGGTTGGGATGACACAAAACTTCATGAGGGAGCTTGCGGGATCCGTGCTAGGGCAAGAGAAATAGCCTCAACAATAAAAAACGAATTTTTCATTGGAGAGACACAAAGGGGGGCGTAACTCTCTTGGAGAGTGCTCCACAAGGTCAAAAATCAACCCAAATGCAAGGATGGGTGAGGTGGAGTAAGTGGGGTCACCTCTAGGGGTGATGTAGGGGCTAAATGAAGTGAAAGCTCAAGAGAGGGGGCCACACTCAAGTCACAAATTAATTAAAAAGGGAAAAACGTCAATCCCCCTAGGGGGGGCGTGATTTTTGAGTGTGGAGGTGGTGTAAGGGGTTAAATAAGGTTGAAAAAGGTTGGGAGGCTAAGGTTATGCTTAGGGGGTCTCTCTCTAAACATCATTTCAACATTTCACATCATCTAACTCATTATTACAATTTTTACATCTTGCCATGTTTGGACTTTAGCAATTAAAATTATTGCTTTAGACTGACTGACACTCCGAGTGGACTAACCCATGGCTAAAGTTGTCCGACTAAGCTGAAACTTGGTCCATGGATGTAGGGGGTGCTATTCCATTTCTTTTGAGCACAAATACCCCTATCAAAAGTCCAAGAATCCAGTTTTTACAATTAATGCTCAAAAAAAATTAATTAATTAAATAATTAAACCTCCAAACTTAGGGAAATTTAATTAAAAATTAATTAATTAAAAAAAACTAATCTAAACTCGACGGAATTCCGTGAAACTTTCTAAGATGTCTTGCATGATCATTTACAATGATTTCCCTATATAGTTACCAAAACATAATCCCACTAGAACGTCGTTCACCATTTTGGAGGACTTATTGCAAGTGTGAGGGAAAAACTCAAGGGAAATCAGTAAGGCTGAAAAGCCCAACTGATAACCTGAGAATAAAAAATCCTTGGTGAAAGGAACTCTCCTAGTGAACCGATCCCAAGGTAATTGACCTAGACATGACTCATGCAGACCTATTACATTATTAACCCACGCAGAGGTGCGGAAATTCCAATTACAAAAATAAGTGTTGGGCCAAACACTACCCTGTAGGACCAAAAGTCTTCGACAATATTGCATCTGACGATGCATCTCTTCATGGCACATGAGTTGACCACCGGTGCTAAATGGGCGGTCAACAGACCCTTCAAGGAGTCTCCCTAATAGAAACCCTTTTCCTGAGGGTGACCCACTTACTAGGAAACCATGTCAACCACCAAGGTGAAATGAGGCAAAAGGTATAATTTCCAAGCAAACGTTTTCATAATCAAGAAAGGACCCTTTGCAACATGCTCAAATGCTTCAAATATTAAAGTGACACTTACCACAAGACTGGACATGTTACCTCATGAAGCAAGACTTGCTATCCTCTATGGGCCAGACTGGTGTGGTGGACGTTGCTATGTTGTTGTCGATGAATGGTGGTGTGTGGTGGAGAGGAAGGGCTCTGTTTTCTCAACTTGGGCTCAGCTGGTCATCTNTACCACAAGACTGGACGTGTTACCTCATGAAGCAAGACTTGCTATCCTCTATGGGCCAGACTGGTGTGGTGGACGTTGCTATGTTGTTGTCGATGAATGGTGGTGTGTGGTGGAGAGGAAGGGCTCTGTTTTCTCAACTTGGGCTCAGCTGGTCATCTGGCTCTTGGCACTTCAGGTCTTCAACTTGTGGGCCCCGAGACATCATCTCCTTAGTTACCCCTAGCCTGGGGGGGTAACAAGAAATATGTTGATTTGGTGATGGTTTCTCAATCTGATTTTATTTCAGCATCTATTGTTGAGTCTATTTGTTTCCTAGATCTAGGGAGTTACGTTGATCCTATTGAGGGATGGATGGAGGATGTATTTCGGAGGTCAACATGAAAGAGTCTTGAATTTTTTGTCATCTTACTGACCTGTGATAAGTCATAGCATGGGTTACAAACATAAACATGCTTGCCTTGTTTGGTGATTGAGCACATAGAGATTTCTTGTCGAGTGGACCAACTACATGATTTATTACACTGGAGCTCTGATTATGATAAATGGTTCAGTAGGACTGACTAATTACATGGGTGGCTACACTAACTATTTGAGTATGTTGATAGATCATAAGTCTTGTTTGTTAGTGTAGGTTTTCTTTCTGTCGAGTTTTATGCTTTAAGTTTTCTGTGTCTTTTGAGTTTTTTTCAAATCAATTTGGTGTGTTTGTCATGAGTCAATAAGTGTAATCTTGACACAATTTCCATAATCAGAGTTGTTGAGTCAAACAAGAAATGAACTCCAATCTATATAGATGATGTGATCAAGAATCAGAGTCTGAATTGGCACCAATCACTTGATTTTAATTGTGAGGTTTTCTAGGGATACCCCCGTTAGGTCAGAAAAGCACTGCCCTAGAAGTGAGAGGAGGAGGTAGGTGATAGTAATACACTCATCCTATGTGGCCATTTGACCTCCCTTGGAATTCTTTCGAGGGACAACTTTGGGTGATAACAATACCTAAAGGTTGATCACTTTAGGCAAGAGGGATAACCCATAGCCTCTTAAGGCCATGTTTATGATGAATTATACATGCTGCCTTTGTTATCTTACTTAGGTGATTGAATATGAATAATTTGCATATATGTATGGCCATTACACGTGCATTTTGTCGGTTAAATCCCCATATTTGGTTTGATGATTTTTCAAGTGAGATTGCTTATGAGAAACAAGCAATCGGCAAAACATTTAAATGTAGAGCTTTCTTTATATTTAATCCCTATAGGGTTATGCAGGTAGACAAATTTTGTTTGGGAGAGGTCTTCCATTGATGATGCTAAAATTCCTTTGGATGATGCAAGATTCAAAATTTTTTAATGAGGCTAAGATTTAAGTCATAACTTGAGACCAAAGTATGCTACCAAAATATTTCTTAATGATGTTTCTGTTATGTTTCACCAAAACTCATTCTGTTGAGTCTAGGGTGACACTCTCTCCAACTATTGTCTTGACACTATTGTCTGTCAACAACCACAGGGTACTGATATATTTTTCAGTAAAGTGAGGGTGGAACCCAATGGCCAACTAAAAAATGTTACAACTTGCTAGAGCGACTACTACACATATGATAAGACAAGATAGTTAATTTTATTAAAATCCAATGAATGACCGCAATAGTAGGTTAATGGAACCATTGTCCTGTGCCTTCTTCAAAGAAGTATTATATGTTGAAAATAAACATTCAATTTAGATGCTTCCATGTTATGCAGTTTTTTCTAAGCCAGAGTTTTGCTACAGCAACCACAGCCTCTGCTATGTAAGGTATGTGGAAACCTCTGTCTGCTTTAGTATTTGATCTGTGGTCGAGATGTGCGATAACGGAGATTATAATGAGCGTGGGATTGTAATATCATTTTTCATATTTTGTAGTGGAAGAAAGTCAATCCTGTAGGTGTGTTTTTGCTCCCATACTACCCTAGTTGTCTGCATTGTTTTGGAATGAATCAGCTACTCCCATGACCATCACATTGGCAGGACCACTGTTTCCGGTAGGTTATTGGCCAATTGTATGTATCTTCTGACCTACGTTCTCACTTGTTTTCTCTTCTTTTTTGTTTCCTTTCATCCTCTTCTTCACTGCCATGTATGTTTCCATTTTCTCTTCCATTCTATATAACGCTTTTTCCAACTATTTGTAAAACAGGACATCTAAACCATGCAGTGGGGTCCAAATTTGGTTCTATGTATCTACTCAAATGTTATGACACATCTGTCTTTTCGACCCTGCTTGCCAGTACTGTTAAAGGTAGAGCATGTTTGAGAAGTTTGACAGGTAGTTTTGTCCTCGGTGGTTTACCTGTTGCTCACAGCATCCCTCCATCAATAGAACTGACCGTGGTTCAATTTGAAGGAAAGCTATGTAGAAAGGAACACATGACATCATCTATCTCATTTACTCTTCATGTATGAATTACTCACATATCAATAAGAAGACATTGTTTTGTGGTCAAGTATCAAGACAAGAGAAACACCATATAAATCTGTCTTCAATCAGGTGTCCATATTTCTATGATTGCTATCATTTGATCCTTTTACCTTGTCATTCAAACACTACCCCTTCCATTCTATATAACATTTTTTCCAACTATGTGAAAAATAGGACGTCTAAACCATGCAGTGGGGTCCAGCTTTGGTTCTATGTATCTACTCAAATGTTATGACACGTCTGTCTTTACGACCCTGCTTGCCAGTACTACTGTTAAAGATAGAGCATGTTTGAGAAGTTTGACAGGTAGTTTTGTCCTTGGTGGTTTACCTGTTGCTCACAGCATCCCTCCATCAATAGAACTGACCCTGGTTCAATTCGAAGTAAAGCTATGTACAAAGGAACACATGACATCATCTAGTTCATTTAGTCTTCATGTATAGAGACTTGACCTGTGTTGTGATTGTGAAAACATTTACATGAATGAATTACTCACATATCAATAAGAAGACATTGTTTTGTGGTCAAGTATGAAGACAAGAAAAATACCATATAAATCTCTGCCTTCAATCAGGTGTTCACATTTCTATGATTGCTATCATTTGATCCTGGTACCTTGTCATTCAAACACTTCCCCTTCCAGAGTTTTTGTTGACAAAAAAGAGACGGCAACAAAAAAATTCAAAAGGGTGAATTTATTTGCATCTTGTTTACATGAAATGCATTCGCATGTTGAATATCCAGTTTGCATTCTCTGCAATAACAACACTATGTTTGTAGAGCTGATTATATTGTCACTGAATGCCATGGATTCATGTTTGGTAGATCGGACGAGGCTCGAATAATGTATGAGAAGCTTCGCTCACACCCAAATGGTTCGATACGAAAGAAAGCAAAGCAAATTATTTTTAGTTTTCAGGTATGAAACAAGTGCCTTGTTTGTATTAATCATATTGCCAGAGAGAGAGAGAGAGATTACATTGGCAGAAACAAAGATTTGCAAGCCTAGCAATGAATGTCAGTAGGGTCTATTTAATTGTTAGTGTTCTATGTACCTCCTTAAAGCCACTATTTCTAGAAAAAATTCTATGATAAGGTTCTGTATTTCTCAGCATTCCATGAATTGCAGGCCATGGAAATGATGAAGTTTTCAGGTCCATCCACTCAGAATACAAGAAATTACGAAAAATATTTTGAAGTATTTTCTGATGGATACCAATATAACAATACCTATTTTCCAACTGAAGAGGAGAAAATTGAAGATGAAATGATGGCACAATCTCTGCCATATATTATCTTTCTTCTTTTTCCCATTATTCTTGTGTTTACAGCAGCTGCAGCTAAAGGCATTTGAAACCAATTTCATGCTCTTTGGAGGAGGTTGTCATTTTTAGTACTCTTCTGTAATGTCAAAATGTCTAAGAATTCATGTTATGGGAAAATTGAGGATATGAGCCAATATTGGGAATGAAAAATGTCCACAGATTTTTTGTTAAAAGCAGTAGCTTTGTAGATCTAATTATGTTGGAGACAAACCAAGAATTGGAAAACAAAATTATGTTATCATCATAAAATTTCCAGATAAGAAGTGCAGTTCAACCAAATGAATTTGGCTGCTTCTTGTTTATGGAAGTGCACTTAAATTCAATGAGTACAAAGAAACCTTAATAGTAAGATTAGCAGTAGGCAATGTTCTCCAAATCTTACTTCTGGAGCTAAAGCTAATTGTGCATCCATTTATGCTTAATCTATAGAACCTGCCAATAGTGACAAGAAAGTTGTATTAGATTTAAAACATTGGGTGCTTGAACCTGTTACCACCCAAACCCTTACTTTTAGTGATAATAGTCCTAAAGCACAAGTAAGAAGTAGATGGATGGGTGGACCAAGACTAGTGCCAATCCAAACTACGGCAAATGGAGTAAAGAGAGATATCTTATCGGGCTGTTTTTTTATGTGATAAGGAGAGAATGATGCTGGAATGAACAAGCAGCAATCCTATCTTGCTGTACACAGATGCAGAAAATTGATTTAAGGAACCCCCCCTTTGTCCTGGAGAAGAGACGGACTAAAGTGAGAGAGGGAGCCATTGTGGTGACAGTGGGTAGCCCATCTTAGTTCCTCTAAGGTCTTACTTGTGCTTTAGGACTTTATCACCAAAAGTAAGGGTTTGAGTGGTAACAGAACCACAGCTTTGTTTTGGATCATTGCAAAAACAAAAAGCAGTTCGATTTTATATAGTTCCTATCACGCCTCAAGAAAAGTCAAAAGCCATATTTTTGTATCAATGATCCCAACAATCTCAATATATTTTACTCATCCAATTGTCATATGCTTTTGTACCCATTCTGAGTTACTATGTATCAAAATTGTTTTCAATGTTATAACTTATTTCAATCAACACAAATATTAACATTTTTATGAACTTGGTAGTATTAAGTGTTTTTCGTGGATTCCCTCCGTATGATATGGTGGGGAAGTTAATAGCATGTATGTATTTGTTTGAGAGTAATTCGACATTATTGAGGCAAAGCCATTTTTACCCCTAAAGACAAGAAAAGGGGTTATGATTTTCATTAATATAATGGAATATTAGTGAAAGTTGTACAACTAATAACACAAGTCGAGCATGCCAAAAACTCACCAAGCCAAAATGAAGAGTCAACTTGGCAACAGTTCATGAAAACTCAGGATTAGTCTGTCATATTAAAAAAGACAAAAGTATTTAGAATGTTACAAGAAAATTTAGAGATTTTCTATTCCATGATAAATCCATGATTTATATCAAATTAGACTAAAGAAATATGTTTGGGAAAATAGTAAGTGGTCACATCAAATTGTGAATGTACATAAAATAAAGAGTCAACTTGGCAACAGCTCATGAAAACTCAGGATTAGTCTGTCATATTAAAAAAAACAAAAGTATTTAGAACATTACAAGAAAATTTAGAGATTTTATATTCCATGATAAATCCATAATTTATATCAAATTAGACTAAAGAAATATGTTTGGGAAAATAGTAAGTGGTCACATTAAATTGTCAATGTACATAAAAATTAAAATTAGACATCCTCCAGCTTGTAAATATCCCACACAAGTTAAGGTGAAGGGAGAGAGAGTGAGGGGGTGTGAACACTGATGAATCATGAATCATACCGATTCCGACAATTTGGAATATGATCATTCTAATGATTTGTTGTACCCATAACAATCATATTAATTCAATGACAAACTCATTTTTACTTTCAATTGATCATCATTACAAGGAAAATGGAGAAGGGTTTTACCATTGTCTATGACATGCTCATTGGAAGGGTGTCTTATATGATGGATGGCAAGCCATTTCAAGTTATGTAGCTTCTCTTCTTTATTAAAAGTACCTCAATTTTTCATGGAGTCGAGGGTGGTTTTTGTTTTCGGTGAATTGAGTACAGCATTCTCAGTTATAGAATGTGGAATATGGGAATACAACATTTTCAGTTATAGAATGTTGAATATGGGAATATAGAAAGTGGGTAAATATGATCATATTAAAAAAAAAAAAAAGAACGAAGAAGCACAACATGAAGAAGTCACATGGTTGAGCTATTCTTTGGTCCTCAAGCTTTGGGTACACAACTTTCCAAGAGAGAAGGGCTTGTGTGTCTAAACACAACATTTTTATGTATGCAATTAAATCTGGATTTTTGAGTTATTGTGTATGTATGCAAGTAATACATGTTTTTGAGTTATTTTGTATGTATGCAAGTAATACATGTTTTTGAGTTATTTTGTGTTATTGTTTTAGCATTTGGTCCTTTGATAAATGTTAAAGTAGGCTTCAAATAGATGACTAGAATGTTGATGATTAATTAACTAAATAAGAGCCTAATTACCCCATATAGATAACATGCACACAAGGTAGGGATTTAGTCCATCTTTTCTATAAGTAAGGGGTCTTTCTAACAATTAATATTATCTGTGAATGAAATTCCACATTTTCTCTCAATCGGGATTCTTGTATTGGAGAACTGTTCCCTTAACATTTGGAATTGTGAACAATTCTCTCGTTTGGGTGTGCAAGTGCCATCACTTCATATTTTGGTAAATGGTTGTGCTCTTGAATATATGTTGTTGTTCTATTTCAATGTTAAATGTATGTTTTGTTGTGGTAATGATGCTATTTTGGACATATACATGTTTTACATATGTAAGTTAATGTTACAACTAAGAATAAATAATTTTGCATAAAAATGTATTATCATCCCTACCAAAATGTTTTTCAAAAAACTTATTTAGCCCTATCCATGGGCTCATATATAGCACTTCATGGAGTTTTATGTATATAGCATCTCAAGGAATTTCACTTATGGCTTTGAGACTATGATCATTGTTGGAGATTTCTATTTCCGATTCACTAGTTCAGTGGGAGTGTATTGGAGCTAGTTCTATTTTAGACTTTCTATTTTAGAGCATCATTATTATGCATGCATTCCTAAGAAAAGTTCATTGCTTGATCATTTTTCTTAATTATGGAATGTTTTTCCTATATGAGTGTATATCATTCATTCATTGTATGATCATTGATAAGCTCATTGGAGTGGTGTGAATAGATTAATTCTCATTCTTCCATATTGAATCTCTCTTCCTTTTCTTGAGAAGATTTGTTTGTATTTGCTTTAACTAGGTCTCATGTGCATGTTTCCATGAAACATTGACATGGTATCATAGCATAACTACTTGGAATAAACCTGAAAAGTTAAAGAAGAGTGAAATCGGAGTTTTGAAGAGCATAATCCGTGTGTATGACAGTGTCACATCCTCTCCTGTTGAAAGGTGTGACAGTCGCAAACACTTGTAAAATTAGAAATTTTTGCTTAGTGTCAGCCATTTTTTTAGTTTTTCATCATGTCGCACCTTCTGAACTACTAGAGTGTGACACTAAGGCCAGTGTTGCACTGTATCCTTTGATTAGGGTGCGACACTCTTCAAAAATTAATTTTTTGCAGTGATTTATGAGGATTTTCACTTGCAAATTGAGATTAATTTTTCAGGGTTTTTCAGAACCAATAAGAGGGATGGATACAACACAAATTCTTCAGTCAAATTTGTTGATAATTCTCACACCGTACAATTATTTTGAATGGAAGTTGACGGTCGAATTCCAACTCAAAAGAAAATGATTGTACAATTTTGACGATGGAAAAAGAACTGGAACCTACATTAACGATTGATAAGACGAGATGGGCGAACCAAAATGATGAGGCCACGAGACTTCTTCTTGAACTAATTTCAATTGATTTATGGTTTCATATTACCACATGCAAGACTCCAAACGAGATGTGGACAACCTTGGAAAGTCTCTTTGGAAATCAAGATGAGATGAGAAGTCATATGCTTGAGGTAAAGTTGAATACCTTGGATCCTAAAAGTTTTGATAACATACAATATTTATTTACCAAGTTTAAATCTTTGATATTGAGCTTGGAATCTTGTGATATTGACAAGTCTAAACAAGAGAACCAACTTATTCTAACAATCTTGGCTAAGCTAGAACCATAATATGTTGTCTGTGTATCCTCTTTCCATTCTAGCAAATGTGTTTTGGGATCAAATTGAAAAATTCCTTCCATGGAGCAATTTATTGATTCTTTCACACATGAACAGAAAAAACTCACTCAGACGGGTCTAATTAAGGAACCCAAAGCACATGCACTCACCATGCAGGATGGAAAAGGGTCATCCAATAAAAAAATCCAAACAGAAAGGAAAGGAGGGATATTCCAAACCCTTCAAATATTCTTCAGGTTCCAAAGGGAAGAAGAAGGGAAAGAAGTGCACTTATTGCAATAAACCAAATCATGAAGAATCTACATGCATGAAGAAGCAAATCGATCTTATGGCACCGGTACTTCAGAAGAATAACCTTGGAAACTGCATTCTTGAAGGAGCCAAGAAGAAGAAAGAAGACCATGCACTTAAGAAAGGTAATCATTATGCTCTAGTTGCAATTAATTCCTTATTTGATTCATGGATTATAGATTATGGTGCATCACATCATATGGAAGCCAAAGAGGGAGTTTTTACTTCTTTGAGCTCTCATGCGGGATGATACTCCAGTAACAGTAGCAGGAGAGAGAAGAGTGGAACTCCCTAATGGCAGTTTTGAGAATGTTTTACATGTTCCAAAGTTTTCTATAAAAAAATTCTCAGTTTATCATATCACTCAGACAGGAAAAAATGGCTAAATTTACATCATATTCAGTTTTTGTACTTGACATGCATGACAATTCCATTATTGCAATTGGTGAGGTAGATCACAAATCAAGGTTGTATAAATTCACTAAGTTTGTTGACCATGACTCATCTTTACTAACTCATGTTGATAATAGTAGTAGAGTATGGCATGAGAGATTTGGTCATTTAAATTTTAAGTACATGTAATGACTTTCCAAATAAGGAATGGTCAAAGGCTTGCCAAACATTCACTTTTATGAAGGGGTTTGTGAAGGATGCATTCTTGGAGAGCATCTTGAAGAGAATTTTGAGAAGGGGAAGGCAAGGAGAGCCTCTTCTTCCTTGGAGCTTGTTCACAGTGATCGCATGGGTCCATTTCCACATCCGTCCATCAACAAAGCAAGATACGTCCTTACATTTATTGATGATTACTCACGCTATACTTGGGTTTATTTTCTTAGGCAAAAGTCTGAAGTTTTTAAGTATCTCAAAGACTTCAAAGCTCTAGCAGAGGCACAAACTTGGAAGAAGATCAAGATCCTACGTATAGACAATGGGGGGGAGTATATCAACAAAGATGTTCATAATCTTTGTCGTGAGGTTGGTATCCAGTTGCAGCATACAGTTCCATGCACTCCACAACAAAATGGAGTTGTTGAAAGGAAGAACAGATCTCTCAAGGAAATGATCAGTTGCATGTGAAATCTCTTCCTTCCAAGCTTTGGGTTGAGGCACTTAACTGTGTTGCTTACATACATAACATATATCATCATAGATTTGTTGAGGACATGACACCTTTTGAGGCTTGGATAGGTGACAAACCGGATGTCACACACTTCCGCATCTTTGGATCTCATGCACGGGCCCATATTCCTTCTAAAAAGAGGAAAGCATTAGATCCACAGAGCACCCCTTGAATCTTTGTGGGATATCCAGATGATGTGAAGGGGTACAGGTTGATTCATTACTCTACAGACTGACTCATCATTGAGCGCAGCGTTCAGATTGAGGAGAGTCCTTTGCATGTACCACCATTGCAACATGTAAATACTCTTGTGCTTCCATCAGTCCCTGGCATCAGAGATTATGATTCCATACACTCATAGGCTACATATCTACACTCATATTTAGAGGATTTTGTACATGGGGATAAGCAGGTAGTACAACTAGATGAGGAGCTAGTGTCGGAGCTTCAATAGATGCCCAAGTGGTCATAGTCTACACTTCAGGCAGCAGGTGTTTTTGCAGGGGATCCATTGGATTCGAGGAGGAATCGATCTTAGCATGAGGAGCCTTCTCATATACTTTCAGCTTTTGAACCAGCGATGCCCATGCATTGTTATATGGTTCAATCTTTTGATCTGCAGACCTACAATGAGGTTGTGGGCAATCCATTATGGGAAGCAGCCATGCCGGAGGAGTATGACTTGCTTTTAGAGATTCAGACTTGGAATCTAGTTCTACTTCCACCAGGGAGGAAACTTTTTAGATGCAAATGGGTCTATAGGACCAAGAGAGCAATAGATGGTTAGGTGAGCAAGTACAGGGAAAGATTAGTTGCAAAAAAATTTCAACAGATTCATGGGATAGATTATGATGAGACCTTTGCTCCTATAGCAAATATGGACTCCATTCGCTTGGTTCTAGCCATTGCATCAACCAAAGGATGAGAAGTTCACCAGATGGATGTGAAGAATGATTTTCTTCACGATGATCTTTCAGAGGAGATCTACATGGAGCAATCATCGAGGTTAATTCATAACTCATGTTTAGTATGCAGACTGAAGAGGTCACTCTATGGCCTCAAGCAGGCACCTAGAGCATGGTATAAAAATATGGTTTCTTATATGCTTTCACATGATTTTGTTAGATGTAAATCTTATTCTAATGTTTACATGTTGAGGACTATTGACTCTTTGATGATTTTAGTACTCTATGTTGATGATCTTTTTATCATGGGTAGATTTGCTTCAACCATTGTTGTGGTCAAAGATATTTTGCATGATAGGTTCTCTATGATGGACATGGGTCCACTTCACTTCTTTCTTGGTCTTGAGATTAGTCAGGATGCTTCTAGCATCAAACTTTCTTAGGCTAAGTATGCCAAGGATCTTCTGGATAGATTCCACATAGTAGATTGTAAGTCTGCACCTACACCCTTCTTATCTAAGATCAGACTTGAGGATGGCAAGGATACACCATTAATGGACAACACTTTGTATCGACATTTGGTGGAGAGTCTTATGTATCTCATCCACACTCGTTCGGATATCTCATATGCAGTAGGAGTAGTTTTCAAATACATGCAGGAGCCCCATGATCTACACTGGAAGGCTTCCAAGCGCATCCTCAAATATGTTTAGGGTACCATGATTTATGGGATTCACTGTGCATTTGGTTGTGCATTGGATCTCATAGGCTTCACATATTCATATTGGGTTGGTGATGGCATAGATCGCAAGTCCACTCCCAGGTACACTCTCAGTTTGGGGTCAAGCCCTATTTTTTGGTCAAGTAAGAAGCAATTAGCCATTTCTTTATCTTCGGCAGAGCCCTAGTACATAGGAGTAGTCAACTGTCATTTATGTACTTTGGCTTCAACATTTCCTTACCGAGCTTGCTATCCAGGTTCACTGTCCGACTGTCATTTGTTGTGACAATCATAATACATTGAGATTTTGCAGAGATCATGTACAACGACAGTGAACCAAACACATTGAGGTCCACATGCATTTCATTAGAGGTCTAGTACATGACAGGATCATTGATTTGCAGTTATGTCCTTCCTTTGAACAAACTATTGACATCTTCACCAAGACCTTCACTGGGATGTAGTTTCAGACTTTGTGGGATCGTCTTGGAGTGAAGAACAAAGTTGCCTAGCAGATGTGATTGGTTGCAGACCACCTTTCATGGCTTCTAAGTCTATCTAGTGGCTTGCAGCTGTTTTTTTTTTGTTCTTTTGATGCATTGTCTTTTGAGGGAGGGTTTTGTTCCCATGTGGTTTTCTCCCTTTCCTCATTTTCATTCAGTGTTCATTAGTTGCATTGTACATAAGTACCTTATATGTCCTAGTTGTTGGGACTCATTTTTTATTACTCCATAGTGATGTTCAAGGGGGTGTTGGAGATTTCTATTTCCAACTCACTAGCTTAGTGGGAGTGGACTGGAGCTAGTTCTATTTTAGACAATCAACATTATGCATGCATTCCTAAGAAAATCTCACTGCTTGATCGTTTTTCTTAATTATGGAATGTTTTTCCTATATGAGTGTATATCATTCATTCATTGTATGATCATTGATAAACTCATTGGAATAGTGTGAATAGAATAATTCTCATTCTTCCATATTGAATCTCTTTTCCTTTTTCTTGAGAAGCTTTGTTTGTATTTGCATTAGCTAGGTCTCATGAGCATGTTTCCATGAAACATTGACAATCACCTCACTAGCATACCTCCAAAAGGAGTCACTAAAGACAAGTGCCACAACTTCTATGGCATTTGTATTCCTATTGCATTTTATTGTGCACCAAATTCTTTGGTCACAAACATTCTTTTGGATCCATCTCTTTGGTACAAAGGGATTTTGATGAGATGAAATATGTTGCAAAGTAAGAGATCACATGGTTAAAATGTTCATTATTATTTGTGCATTCCTCATCAAGTTTTGGACCCATATTATAAATATGCTTTGTTATGGGCTTAGCCTTGTTTACACGTATTTGACCATACATATTTTTCCTTTGTCTTTGACACGAGGTCTTAGTAATAGGTTGCACCAACATTCCAAAAAAAATGCCATGTTTATTTAGGATGTACCCATAATCACATGATTAGAAGCACTATTAAGGATAATTTTAATTATGCATTGCATCTCCATCTTGAACACAATTGGTTCAAGCAATTCACTCAATAACTAGGAACTCTTCACTTGATTCAACAAAATTATGAAAATAATACCCCCAACAAGAAAGTAATTCAATATGATTTCATGCTTAGTCATTACTTTCCCTGTAAGACATAAAATGAAACATATATATTCTAGGAAGTGTGTTGCTCAACAAGGGTTTATCAACTTTGAAACAAAGATAAGTCAAAATCTTAGCCCTGAGAGCCTCTAGAGAAGGGGATATAAAAAGAAAAATCCATAGATAATAATGTCATAAACCATGGCTTGGTAATATGGGGATCAAGCAATGATGAAAACCAAGTCTCGAGAAGATACAAATGGCTTTTATTGCTTGGACACAAATTGTTTTTGTCAATTTGGTACTCCAAGATGGGTAGAGCATCAAGATGGGTTTGATGAGAAAAAGAAAAAGTATCAATACTAAGGAGAGGCAATTGGATGGGAAGGGGGTTGAATGTGGGGAAGATGAAGCATTATATGTGGTAGGATGGTTAGTAGTGATTTTTGAAGTAAAGAAGAACCTCACTCTATCTTAAACCTTGTTTTCCGTCTTAGATTTGCTAGTACGATGGACTTTAGATAGGCTCTAACTTGATAAGTAACATCGGATTATTTTTGGGCTTGGGATAAAATTATGGGTCGTGATTTTGGCAAAGGTAATTTTAGGTTGTGGAAAAAATGGCATCAGATGGTGAATATGTTCATGTGCCTTAGTTTTAGCTTATTTGTGGTGTTAAAAATGGTTGGAGACCTAATCCTTCAGGGTTATGGTATTAGTCGCGTAGGAATGTGAAAGGTCAAGTGATTGTAACGGATGTCAGGAGTCCAAGAGATGTATTAGAGTACGAATCCAAACATCAACATCAATGTATTTATATATGTATCATATTAATGATAATATGAACTTCATGCTTTATTTATTTCTGTATGTCCAACAGTGGTATCAAAGCTCCTAGTTCTTAGGGCATGAAATTTGTTATGGTAGTTTTTCATAGCCTCTAAGCAACCTCCCATGTGAAAAAACGCATCTGATGTGCCCCTCTACCTGCTAGTGTTTATTTAGGTCGAACTTTTTGTCCCCTAGATGTTTCATATTCCTTGTTACCTGGACGTTTTTCATTCTCGCGCAGAAACATCTCTACATATTTACCTTCCAGTCTGCACCTATGGTTGATTCTCTGTGTCCATCTGCCATCTGAGTGAATGACAATTCACAGTTTTATCCTCTTGTGTCTCATCACTATTGTTCACATTCTTCCACTCTCAGGAATCCATTATGGTGGTGCCTTCATTAGAATCTAAATATAATTGGATTTTGGATTCCACATAATCCTAGGATTGGAAACCATTATTCTTGCGAGACAACCCGCATCATTGTTTCAAAGCTCCTTCTGCGACATAATATTGAGATCCTTTTCTATTATCTCTTGTTCAAATGTATCCATGTGAGTGTGATAGCCTCAATATTGTAGCCTCCATTTTTAAGAGATGAAAGCTACAAAAATTGGTGTATGTCGTTGGGAATGGCCAACACATGACTTTTTGTGAAAAAGTGAAAGAATAGTTTGTTCAATGTCAACCACATGGCTCTCTAGCCTGGGGGACTGAAGATTCGAGTGGTGAATGAAAACTCTGTAAATTAAAACATGTTCATCAGGCCGTGGAAACAACAATACGCCATAGCTTGGCATTCTTGCAAAAATTTGAATAATTTGACCTATTACTGTCAAACTCCTGGAGCTGCTACTTATGGTTCAATTGACCACTGAAGATTATGTTCCTCCTTGCATTATTGACTTGAAGTTGTGATCCATCTAGAGGAACATCTATTGCTTTTATTGAGGTTCTATTAGTTATCTTGAGGCCTGCAATCTATATCTGTGTGTCCAACAGTGCACAGATTTCGCTCTGCTACCTCCTTCAACACGAACATATTGACGCCTTACCCATTGCACTGTCTCTTATTGTCAAGAAACACAAGTATGAGAATGAGGAGCGACACATTGTTGCAAGTGGCCACTAGGACGGACAATTTACCTTGACTTCAAACAAATTTTGTCACCTAATTCCGACAACAATTTGGATGTGATTTTCCGTCATTGAGGGAGATCTAATTGCCTAGAAAAAAGAGAGGCGAGTGAGACAACATTGTACACTGCATCCAATAGTGTTCACCTGGGTGTTGTGAGCAAGGTGACCAGAATGTCCTCCATCTCCAGGTGTCTTTTCATGGAGCAAGCCAGCCACATGATAAGTATTGCCAGCACCCCATTGTTGAGTTAATTTCTCCTCCAAATTCATTTTGAAAGAGTTGATCCTTTACCCCATGCACACCACTCACTAATGAGCCTGCTGGAATAAATAGGATGATTGTCAAATTATTTTTCTGATATACACACATATGTATGGGTTCCTCTATTCAGTCTGGCTTACAACACTCCTACGAATCATCTCTACTCCCCAAATATCAGTGACAAGGAATCCATCCTTTTCTCTCCACCATCTATCATGTTGTAGAAGCCTTGGAACATAAAAAATTTGATCATGCATGTCGGGAGAAGTCTAATTTGTCCCCTACATGTCTATCCTAACTTCTAAGTCTTTTCTTTATTTAATATTATCAATAGACTTCAGAAATGGTGATTCATTATATCACCTCATATTCTCATGTCATTTGATCTCAAGGGGATTTCCAAAACAATTAAGCACGATCATCTTTTATGATCCATATTGGATAATGGAAATTTAAGGGGCAAATATTCACTGTATTTAGATGCTTAGCTTTTGGAAAGAAGACATGTTCACCTAGAAGTGTGTTAAGTCTTTCATAAATTTTCTTTAGTTTCTTTTTTTTACAATTAGAAAAAAATTGTTTTGTCGCGGGTTCATGAGTCATTTCCATCTTTGTACAAAGTTTTGCCTTCTCCAAAATGCACTTGTCACATTCCACAGTATCCACTTTGCACCAACACTTAGATTGTTTCAAATCTCTCGTGGGTTCATCACATACTCTCATTCAAGTCT
>SNQJ01S0069418.1:28555-39011 GCA_010110895.2 Picea sitchensis
ATGGAAATTTAAGGGGCAAATATTCACTGTATTTAGATGCTTAGCTTTTGGAAAGAAGACATGTTCACCTAGAAGTGTGCTAAGTCTTTCATAAATTTTCTTTAGTTTCTTTTTTTTACAATTAGAAAAAAATTGTTTTGTCGTGGGTTCATGAGTCATTTCCATCTTTGTACAAAGTTTTGCCTTCTCCAAAATGCACTTGTCACATTCCACAGTATCCACTTTGCACCAACACTTAGATTGTTTCAAATCTCTCGTGGGTTCATCACATACTCTCATTCAAGTCTAAAGTTACATCGTTATCAAAATGCACCATCATGCTTCATAATCCTCATTTCACACCGTACTTAGAATATTTTATAATCTTTCACTGTGTATTTAGCTCACTCATCTAACTTATTTGATTCTCACCGCAACTTGTCCATCCGTCCATCTGCTTCATGATACTTAGCCGATTTTTCAACACTTCACCGCAGGTTCGTCGTTCATATAATAATTCTTCAAAAAACTTTTCTCTCATTCGTATGTCCAATCCAAGTCTCATACTCTCTCCCCAAGGTATATTAAATGTAAATATTACATAAAATAACAAATAGTTAAAATCTTAAAAGATCGTTATTAATGGCAACCTTCTCGAGACAATCCGCCATTGATTCGAATCTAATTCATATTAATATTTTTTTGAAAAAATAGTATTGACGTACATTATGATAAAGGGGTTTTTCTTTGGTATTAACGTTCCAAAAGATTGTACATAATTTGCCAACTCCATTAAGGATGATGGCCAAAAGAAAGGAAAGATTTTGTGGAGATACCTTCAATACATTCAGACGATAGGATCAAAAGTTTCATTAGTCCAAAGCATACAAATATTACTCTACATTGCCACCATCATAGAGAAGTTCCAATGATATTTGGACATCAGGAATTGCCAAAGAGGGTTGTGTTCCACATGTTTTTTATGTAAAGAGCTAGTTATGTGGTGTATATATAAGTTTGAAAAGAACCAAAGGACTATTCAACAATGAGAATCCCCACTTTCAAGAAAATGTTCAAGATACTAGAGCCAACGATGAATTTTAAAGGCGATCAAGCCAAAGATTTCATGAAAGCGAAAAATGGTGGGTGGGATCTCTTGCAGCAATATCTTGAAGACCCAACAATAATGCTTGAAGATTTATCAGCCATCCAGGTTAGTTTGTTAAAATACCCCTACTGAGAAATGGCATGGCTCTTTTCTAGGGTAGTTGGGCAAGAATCGATTGCAAGTGTTCCTCATTTAGCTCTGTACATTCTACATCTTTCTATTCATGAGAAAGTAGCTTTTGACTGATCGGAAATCATTTCTTGCGAAATATCTTTTCAATTATCAAATTTTAAGAAGAACATGAAGTTCTACATGGCTTCGTACTTAATCTTTGCTATCACATATTACCATGTTTTTAAAGGTATGCATTTAGCTAAACAATCCAATTGCAAAATTGATCCAATTCATACATGGTACCTTGCATTATGGAAGCAGAGGGCAATGTATCATTTCTACAAAGTCTACAATTCATTTGTTTCTTTTAAGAAACTCATATTTGGATCTAGTACGTCAAGAATTTCTTTGGAAGCGACAACATTTATGGACAAAAGAGGAAGTTTCAAAGCGATGGACCATTATAATATTGTTAGGATTTATTGTTCTCGAGAAAGGCCTTTTTGTTTGTTGTATTATGTACTAGACAGGATATTTGTGGTTGAAGTTTGTAAACAGTACAGATTATGGGCTCACTTCTTCCATGAAAGAAGGAAAAATAAATTTTATTGCCCTACCATGGAAAATTGGTGAAATAGTATGGGAAAATGTTGCTAATATTGATGAATATGCAAGGCAATTTGATCTGTTTGATTTAAAGATGGAAAAAGAAATTAAAGGGTTTGACCCAAATCAATTGTTCATGAAACATATGATCTTTGTGGGTTACAGTGTTTTATATGCAAACACTTTTATGTTTGGAGAAAAGGAAGATGAAGACAAAAACCCTCAAGCATTGTCTATTGAATATGTTGACACTATCATTAGTACCAATGAACCACATCGACAACATGGAAGAGTTGTTAATGAAAGAAGTACCCATTTTCCCAATGTATCTCAGAGAAGCGGCCCACAAAAATAAAATTCTTAGTCAGCAGTACAAGAACAAAAGAAGTCTTTAGTCAATGATTTCGATGACGGAGGAGATCAAAACCCTCCCAAGGGAGATTTGGAACAACCTCACAAACTTCCTGTAACAAGTAAAAGAAAAAGGCAAATCAATTAAGAAGTAGAAGAGGTCGCACCTGAAGATGAAGTTGTTCTCGAGGACATGGATTTGGATGCCAACATTGAAGATATAAAATTTCCTGATGAAGAGCAAAGACTTCGAGAAAGTTAGGAAGTTGCAGCTAAATTGGAAACACAAGACCCAGTTTTCTTTTAAGAAGAATATGACTATGCACAATGCTCTGTATGATAAAAATTCAAAGAAATTAATCTTTGAAAAAATACATTCAAAAAACAAAAAAGTCCAAAGAAAATCCAATTCAGATTTAGATGTCAATGGGATACCACATTCTAGAATTGCGTGTATCCACGAAGTTGCAGGAAAAGCCCTTAAAGTATTTGTTGATGAGATGGAAAATGTAAATGCAATTCTAAAAAATCGAATTAAAGAACTTGAGAATGCCCTGATGTTGCCACCCATATTTGCCAACCCAATTGTCATTGTTCAGCCTTGGAGGAACTTTGATGGAATACTAGAGTCAAGTTCAAAATTAAGAGGGACATCAAGCTTGCTCGGTGTTGTTAGATGGTATGTTGGGGAGAACATAAAGAAAAGAATGTCTCTCATTCTTGAAGCATGGGAATTGGCGAATAACTTTGTTTCTTTGGGGTCCAGAATTACCAATCTAAGACAATAATTCTAGGCCAATCTCGAGAATGATGAGGGTTTTTATAAAGAGGTTGTTATTACATTTGTTTCAAAAGTTTCACGTATGAGTGAACTAAAATGAAAGGAAGAATATTTACAGTCCCCCACTTGTATAAAACAATTAAAATCTTGTTGTATTACGAGAATAAAGACTTTAAAGGAAATATTGGTTGATTGTGACACTTTAAGTGTCAAAAAAGGGGAGTTATATTTGAAGTTGATTGAATTAGAGTTGGCACGAACTACCAAAGAAGTTCTAGACCCGAAATTAATTTTAAATTATATGCTTATGACAAGAGGATAGTTTGAAGAACATATGGAAGTATTCAAGGTCGTGTCAGCAAAGAAACTTAACAGTTTGATCGAATATACAGAGCAAGAAGTCGAAATTTGGCTAGTTAGTGTTGGGTATGTGTTATATTCTTTGCACGACTAGATCTAGTGTCTGCTATGTTGTGTCAGGCACATAGGGGGGTTTGAGGTGGGGGCACTAGGACCCCCCTTGGGGGGTCGTAGGGGGGCAATGCCCTCGAGAATTTATTTTTGCCTCGGGGAAACGTGTTGCATTTTTGCCTCGTTTTTCATGTTGCCTTGATTTTCATGTCCATTGTTGGGCGGTTTTTTGGCACATGGTTTTTTCCAATGTTTTTCTATTTTCGGTTAAGGAATTAGGGTTGTTGACTAATCCAGGTCATTGGGTTAGGGTTTTGGATGTCGTTGGCTCCTTTTTATATATTGTATTGTAAACAATGTATCACTATGAATGAATATAGAATATGTTGGTTTTCCTGGTTTGGGTTTCCATGGGAAAAATCTTTGTGTAGTGTGTATTTTTCATTGTATCTTTTATGTTCTTTTATTGAAAATCTATTTGCAGTAAAATATTGTACAAGGTTAAAATCCACAGTTATCTATGTTAATAAAAATGAAGATATTCAAGACATGTTGCACCAACTTTCAATTGACTTTAGAGATCTTGAAAACACATTATTTGATATTAAAGTCACGTAAGAGATAATTGTCACGCCTATGAGAGATTACATTGAAAAATGATTAAAGCTGGATTTAATCAAAATAACCGAAGAAGATCAAGTAGAGGCAGTTGGTACTGGTCATGTAACTGTAGCAAAAGAGAATACAAACAGAACATCGGCCATCAAATAGCAAAGAGAGAAATCCATCACATTGAGTAAATTGATCACATCCTTCTCTATTATTTTCTTTTCTCATTCCGGAATCATCGAATTGTGTCTCGTCGTTCTTGAGAAAACATAACCTATTTCTGATTGTTTTTCTCTGTCTTCTTTCAGGTTCAACATTGTTCCACTTTCATTTTATGGTCCATGGGAGACCAATCTCAGTTCATTTTGGACGAGTGCAATTTTTTTTTTCAGACTATGAAATATTTTATTTTTTTTAGATCCTAGAGAACTATATTGGAGTTAAACCTTAATGATATCTTGAACTCTGAGTTATTGAGCATAAGATATTTAAAAAAATTCTATCATATTTTTTCCTATTTTGAATGAAAAAACACTTTTAAAGTTCTCTCAATTGTAAGTCTTTATCTTGCTTTCCCATGAATGTGATCAAAATTATGAAGCAAGAGGAAAGAGAAATTGAGAGAAGACAAAGAAGAAGGGATAGAAATTAAAGAAGAAGTTGGAATCATACAAAGGACCAATAAGAAGAAGTAAGAGTAAACAACTTCAATTTCTTGAAGTTGGTGAAACCTCCAGAACAGAGACAAGAAAAAATCTAACAATGGGAGACAGAGAAGAAAGAAACGAATTTCTTGAGAATCAAGAAGAAAGACAAAGAATACCAAGAAGAAGAAGACCCAAAACAAGCCCTCTTAATTTGCAAGGGGAACAACATCAGTTGTCGACCCTTCCATAAGGAGTTTTACCAATCTTCTCAAGAGAAGAAAGCACAGATCTGATGAGGTGTAAATATGATTCTCAATTGTTGGTGTCACATTACACTTATCATTAGATTTGCAACCCAAGGTTCAGTTTGTTCTTGTGAGGCTCTTAGTGTAGTATACACAGAAATATGACTTTTACCACTATTATGCACTCTGATCGAAACAAAATCAGCTAAGAACTATGGCATGCATAAACCAAAAAAAACATAAAAAAGGGCAGAGTCATGATTTTCTCGAGCCACATCCCAACGAGTGGTACCTCTTGGAGTAAAACCTCTGAAATCTCATAATCTTACTTCCTAGCATGTTCACCTAGTGGGGTCATGTGCAAGGTGATTTTGTAGGACTCATAAACTAAAATTTTTAAAACAAGAATTAAAGCTACCTAATCTATATTCACATTGCAAAAGGATGAGTCTAAATTCTGAAATAAAAAATGATATAGAAAAAGGACTAACAGTTCCCCAATGATCACTTAGTGAAAAATGATACAACGTCATGAAAATATGTCTAGACATGGCATTTGAATTAACAAGTTGAAGCAGCAATGGGAAACACATAGGCCCAACAAAAATCTAACTTTTCTACACTTGTATTTAGCATTTGGTAGCACACCTACAGGTGGCCATTTAGTAGCACACTCCACATGTAACCATTCAACAACATATAGAGGATAGAGTGCAATTAACTACAACTATGTATAACTAAAAACTAAAATCAACAAACTAATTACATGCAGAAGAAGAAAAAAAAAAAAAAAAAACCAGCATAGTGCCTTACCTTGAGTGGGCTCCTTCAAGGCTTGACTTGTGCTTGAAATCACAGAATCACCAGGACAAAATTAAAGCAAAAACCAACATTGTATTAACTCTGTAAACGAAGATTACACAATGGATGTCTTCCAAATTACACACCAGAAACTTAGTTATGTACTTATAAGCGGTTATATGTATATATATACAAAAAGGGGGAATCTTCCCACTCTAAGAATATAGCGACAATCCCCTAATATTATGCAAATAGTTTAAACAAAAATTAAAATACTTTATGACAAACTTTATGCTCATGCCTATTCATTGGCTCAACCGTATGAACCCTTCAATCAACCAATAAAACGTTGATTCCTTTCCTAAGTCTGCAAGATGCTTCCAAAATCTTCTTGGTTATGTCATTTAGTGGGAATTGCAATATGTAACATTGTTGAAGAACGTGTTGGGGTGCCCACATCATCCTAGGAATATGTCATATGTTGAAATTATTCCACATTTTTTATGTTGGATCATTTATATGTTGCATTTTTCTTTTATATCAGATTTTAGATAACCTTTATAGAATTTCAATCTTCATTGATGGCTTGAGAGTATGACTATTGACCTGGAATTTATTATTGGTCAGCAATGTTAGATATTTAAGCAGTTTTGAGCTGTCACAAGCTTGATTTCGTAGTAGACCGCTATAGGCCTGATTCTGTAACATAATTATTTTAAAATATGGGAACCCCGCAATTGTATCAGCTATTAATGACTTTAAATTTGTGGCAAGGGATGTGCAATGACCCTGAGTTGAAGAATCCATAATATGTGAACCTTTAAAGAAAAACCCTGTAACAACTTGTCCACACTTGTCCATACATGAGTTGTCACAAAAAGTAAATGTAGAACACACTACTTCCCCTAATGTTAATCAGAAATCCAATGAAATATTAAAAAATGCAGTTGGAAAATCACCTTGAGCCTAAATCCCGCATATGAGAATTAAAATGGATAAGACATGGTTAAAGGTAAATGATAAAGGGTTAAAAATAAGGAAAATAAGATGTCAAATGATGGTACTTTTGTGGCTCATCAAGATCCGAAGAGACATCTAGACCAATTCTTGGCAGTTTGTGACATCCATTTGATAGAACGCGATGATGTCATGGCTAGAGTATTCTTGCAGACTTTGACATGACGAGCTTATGAGTGGTACCTCTCTCCTCCTACTTAATCGATTTCATCATTTGATGATCTGGAGCACACATTCTTGACTATGTATGCACCCCCAGTTGCAAACCATACGTCACTTACACAATTCAGTTGAGTAAAAGGTATGAGGAACCTTACTCAAGCATTTTTAGATCTTGTTGGGCTAAGGCAAGATAGTTGGGAATGTTAGTCGGGGTTTATTGTTAAATTTAGAGTTGTTATTAAGTTCTTTTCAATTTACTAGACAATAATAGCATAATCATGATCACTGAGAGAAACACAATCACAAGGTACACAACATTTTATCTAGGGAACCCCTCATGGGGGAGAAAAACCAACAAAAAATTCCATAATATAGATTGCCAATACAATGCCAAGATAAAAGACCAAACACTAGAAAATATCCAAGTCTCAACAATGTGCCTCTCTCTTCGCCTTCTTCTAACTGCAGCTTCCTTCAAACTTGCGCACTAGATGAGTGACTTGAGTGAGTGAGCTAATGAGGCGCCATCCTCTCTTATTTATACTAGCTGAGGAGTGCTAGGGTTGTGTCTCTTCATTAGGCATGACCAACTTCTTCAACTAGTTGTTAAAACCACTTTAATTAGCCCTAGGGGCCGACTTCTCAATTAGCATCATATAAACCTGGTTTGACCAATCCACAAAAGGTTATTGATCTATAAGATAATAACTCAATTATAATTAGAGTATTCTTCGCAGTTACAATATTTCAACACTCCCCCTTAACAAGAAGGGTATTCTACAATACAACATCATCAGGAGAGAGAGAGAGGGCAACAACATCGTCAACGTCTTGGAACAATGACTGGAACATCTATAAATCATCGAAAGTTTATCTCATCATCAATATCGTCATCGTTCACAACATGGAGCTGGAATAACATCATCGTTCACAACATGGAGTTGGAATAGCATTATCATCATTGTTCACAGTATGGAGCTAGAATCTGAAACATCAACATCAATTAGTATGAAACTATAGCAACATAATCAACAACACGAGGCTAGAGCAACAACATCATCAACAACACAAGGCTAGAGCAGCAACATCATCATCATATAGCAACAAAATGAGGCAGGTGCAAGAACAACATTTTGTGGTACTCTGACATATCGTAGGGATATGCCCAGGAGTCATAAGATTCCCTAGGATATAAAATCCTAACGGAGCTACCACGTGGTACTCTGAAAAATCGTCCTTACCAGACCTTTGGGATCTGCCTAGGAATCAAAAGATTCCCTAGGATATAGAATCCTAACGAAGCTACCACTACTGACCACAATTGGCATATACATGCACAGGTACTTTGACAGACCGTCCTTACCGGACCTTCAAGATCTGTCCAGGGATAATCAGTCCCCTAGGATATAAAATCCTAAGTGAGCTACCCGTTGTTGGTCAAGATACCATAGTATCATAAACATCACTCCCCCTTTCAAGGGAGGTCCTTTCGGACTATACCAATCTTGTCTCGAAAGTGTTCAAACTTTACACGAGACAGAGGCTTGGTCAACACATCTACAACCTGCTCATATGTGCCAATATATTGGATCTTTATAGCTCCCCTCTGCACCATATCATGAATGTAGTGATACCGGATTTCTATGTGCTTC
This sequence comes from Picea sitchensis, assembly GCA_010110895.2. Classification (NCBI taxonomy): domain Eukaryota; kingdom Viridiplantae; phylum Streptophyta; class Pinopsida; order Pinales; family Pinaceae; genus Picea; species Picea sitchensis. Next base: position 37,039 of record SNQJ01S0069418.1, read on the forward strand.
GACTTGTCATGGAACATTGGGTTCTTTGTCATCTTTATGCAACTCTGGTTATCACATAGAATCATGGTGGCTTCCATCTTCAAATCGAACAAACCTGTCAACAACTTTCGAAGCCATATGGCTTCACAACTAGCAGAACATGCAGCGATGTATTCCGCTTCTACTGTGCTGAGAGAAATACTGGATTGCTTCCTACTCTTCCATGAAGTCATGGCTGACCCCAGCCTGGAACAACATCCTGAAATTCTCTTTCTATTAGAGACACTTCCAGCCCAATCTGAATCAGTATAACTAGTCAATTTGAAGTCATGATCTCTGGTATAACAGAGACCAAATTCCAATGTACCCTTAAGGTATCTCATCACATGTTTTGTAGCAACAAGGTGAACAAGTCTAGGCTCTACCAGATATTGACTCAAGGTGTTCAAATAAAAACATATATATGTCCTGGTATTCGTCAGAGACATCAAAGATCCAATGATCTGTCTGTACAATGTAGCATCAACCAATTCTGACGAAGTATCAACCAGGAGCTTCAACAATTTTTCCATGGGTGTGTTCATGGCTTTACATTCCAACATATCAAACCTCTTCAGTATTTCAACTACCTACTTCCCTTGGTTAAGGAATATCTTCTATGGGCGCTGCCAAACTTCAAGACCTTAGAAATAATGCATCACGCCTAGGTCTTTCATCTCAAATTCTACAACGAGATTCTTCTTACAATCAATGATGATATTTTCTTCTCCAGTTAAGAATAAGTCATCCACATACAACAACAATATAATTGCCTCATCATTCATAACCTTGAAGTAAAGGTTAGAATCATCTTTACTCTTGGTAAATCCCAAGCTCATCAAAAAACTATCAATTCTTCCATACCAAGCTCTAGGAGCTCGCTTCAAACCATACCGAGCCTTCTTCAACCTGCAGACATGAGTCTTTCTATATTCAACTTCAAAACCTTGAGGTTGTTCTATATACACTTCTTCTTCAATAACACCATTAAGAAGGTTGTTTTCACATCCATCTGGTGTAACTTCCACTTCATCTTGGCTTCAAGAGCTATGATGGTTATGATAGAAGTGTATTTGTCTACAGGAGCAAACATCTATTCATAATCAATACCTTCCTTTTGAGAAAATCCACGATCTTCAAACCTTGCTTTGTGTTTTTCGATACTTCCATCTACAGGAATGTTTTATCTTGTATAACCATTTGGAATATACCACATCTTTGTTCTTCGGTTTGGGAGCTATTTCCCATACATCATTCTTTATAGTGGAATGGTATTCTTTTGTCATGGAATTCTTATTGAAATATTGTAACTGCAAAGAGTATTCTATTTTATTATTGATGTATTATTCATTAGATCAATCCCCTTTTGTGGATTGATCATGTTGGGCATTGTAAATGACCAAATCCTCTTTTGTGGATTGATCATGTTGGGCATTGTAAATGACCAAATCCCCTTTTGTGGATTGGTCAAACCCTAATTGTAATATGCATAATGAGAAGTCATCCCCCAGAATTAATTAAAGTGGTTATAACCACCTAGAAGGAGAAGTCGGCCCTGCTAGTGAAAGGACACATCCTTTCAACACCTGCTAGATTGTATAGATAAAGGAGGCTAGCGCCTCATTTGTTCACTCACTCACTTGTTCATCAGAGTGCAAGTTTGGAGCTGCAGTTGGAGAAGAAGGAAGAGAGAGAGAGGTGCATACTTGGGAGAGGACTTTATGTATTGTTTGGTTTATTCTCTTGGCATTGTATTGGCTATCTATATTAAGCAATTTTTTGTTGGGTTTTCTCCCCCATGAGGGTTTCCCAGGATAAATGTTGTGTCTCTTGTGATTGTGTATTTCTCAGTGATCCTATCTATGCTATGGTTATCTAGTGAATTGAAAAGAAACCTAATAATATCTTAAACTCTAACATGGTATCAGAGCTAAGATGAAGGGAGCATCTTTCAC
>SNQJ01S0069419.1:9909-27529 GCA_010110895.2 Picea sitchensis
CCAACTAAATAATAAGCAGAAGAGAATGTGTTTCCATTAATGATTATTTTTGTGATTTGTGGAAATTGTTGCATGTATTTGAACATATGATGAGTCTGTGAGAACTCTTTCTTGAAGGCTTGTCATTCATTTTTTCTTTCTTATGTTTGATACATGTTTCATGTCAGTCAACATAAATTAATATTTAAGCTAGTAAATTTCTTGCAGGTTGTGAATGAACTGATATAAATTTGGAAAATAGTTCATTAGACTATTGTCTCATAGCTATATGTTTTCCAAAATTTATGATTATCTCTTTGGTCATTAGTGAAGTGTAGATGTAATTATTGTTATGTATTCTTAGTAGTAATTGTTAGTGTATTTAAAACATTCTTGAGGTGATGAACTCTTTCTAATTCTCGAGAATCCATCTTCCCTATCTACACACTTCCAGTTTTGCTCTCATTTTTCAAGATAGGAATAATACATTAGTTTATTTTTCTTTTTATAAACATAGGTTAGGACAGATTAAAGCCTAAAAACAATAAAGTCTCTTTTTGAAAGATCAAACATACCGAGTGGCAAATTGAATCCACAAATCGGTTGGAAACAACCATCCCAAACGAAAACTAGCCTAATTGGGGCTTGTGATCGGGTAGTTATCCCTTGTTGCAGGAGGGGATTTTCCCGCATGTCAACACTTCCATAGAGGAATTAACACCAAATTCTTAGACAAAGTTGGCAGAGGACACAATTTTGTAGAAGCGGTCCAGAGCTACAAGACAACATGAACTTCGACATATTAGGTTGAAAGAACAACTTCCAAGTAAATCAAAGTGGTACTCTAGGGAGAAGGTAGAAGACAAATTTCCTCACCTCTTTTAGTAAAGATTTTGGGGACCAAAAGCCTCCCTAAATGGGGAGGTATGATCCAAATTAGATCATTATATTATTTTCATCTGTCTTAATACTTTATGGGTGGAAAAAATTAGAGAAATAAGCTCGTGGGGCCATTTCACTAGCATGGCCCAATTTGGAAAATTGGGATCTGAAACCTTCCAGGGCCATTTGAGGCATTAAACAAAAATTTTTGGGGTTCCAATGTTCCAAATTTGTGCAAACACCCTTCACAGTGTTCTACACTTCGAGACCTTTCCAACTGTGCGTCAAACGCCTCAATAGGAGCTCATGTGCAAAAGTTATGCCTCCTACAAGTTGACCTACCTTGTTGACCACCATGGTACGAGTGGATGCCACTTCAATCCCCGTTACTCACACATATGGGGCTAGCAAATTGTGGAATTTCAAGAAGATTATAGAAGGTCCAAACCTGATCATTGATTAAGGGTTGATGAAGTCAAAACCCTAACCCTAGATGACTATCGAGCTATGTTAAATATCGAGTTGCTAGGAGGAGAAAGGGTTCCATTCTTTAGCATTGTATTTGTTCCATATTTGAGCATAGAACATAGGAGTGGTATGTTGAGAGCATGACAAAGGAGGAGAGATTATGTAGTAGCCATACAAGCTACAATGAAAGGCAACTCCATAGAGAGTGCATCTTTCTTTGTACTTGCATTTAAAGAAAAGAGAGCAGAGCGACCTCACCTTATAGCTAGGTTTTCTCCCATATTGGGTTTCCTAGGTTATATCTTGTGTTTGTTTGTGGATAGTGTGTGAGTATTTATTTTTGTTCTTTAGTTTTTGCACTTTAGCTATTTCATACATTTTAAGCAGAAAACCAATGATTAAAGAATTTGAGATCTAAAGGAAATTAACCTTAACAATAAAGATTTCGGTATTTTATTAGATCTGTTCTGCCAAACTATCCAGTGGAATATCCACGATAGTTTACAAATCACCAGCCCTAAGTACTCTAATTGAGATTTGCAGTTTCTTAGGCCTTACCAACTTTTATTGTAGGTTCATGTCGGGGTTCTCTCATGTTGCTTGGCCCCTCATCCACGTCACCAACGGTGGATCCCTGGCCAAGTTTGTTTGGTCCAAGTCACAAACAAAAACATTTAAGGATCTAAAACATCGCTTATGTTCAGTGCCCGTACTCAATACTCTAATTGAGCTTTGCAGTTTCTTAGGCCTTACCAACTTTTATTGTAGGTTCATGTTGGGGTTCTCTCATGTTGCTTGGCCCCTCATCCACGTCACCAATGGTGGATCCCGAGCCAAGTTTGTTTGGTCCAAGTCACAAAAAAAAACATTTAAGGATATAAAACATCACTTATGTTTAGTGCCCATACTCACCTTGCCAAATCTGCAACAACCCTTCGAGATTGAGCTTCATACTATGCAATTGACTTTGTCTTCACTCATCATGGCCTATTATGGTGAGACACTCTTAGATGTCAATCACAATTACCCCACCTATAATAAGGAGATGTACTTCATTGTACAAGATTGTTGCCAATAGAAGCATTAAATTCTTGGGAAGGAGACTGTCATCCACAATGATCACAATCCCATGTAGTTCATGCAAACACAAGGAAAGTAACAAAATGACTGCCACCAAAAATGGTCCACCTACCTACAACAGTTCCACCTGAACATTAAATACAAGAAGGGTAGCACCAACCGAGTCGTTGACTACCTTAATCAACCGCCAGTTGCAACACTAACCACAATGCTCAACTCTTATGGCCATGAGACCTACGGGTGGTCCCAGCTATATCATAGTGATCCTGACTTCGATGCCACATATCAAACATTAGGTGCGGGCACATAAGTTGCGGATTTTCATCTATGAGATGGACCATTATGTCGTTTGGTCCATATTTATGTTCCTTCAAGTGAGTGTGCAAAGATGATTTGGGAAGCTCATTATAGTCCGGTGGCATGATATGTTGGTGTTGAAAAAACCATGGTTATACTACAAAAGTACTTTTATTAGCCAAGGCTTCAACATGATGTCAACTAGTATATTAGATCATGCATTGCTTGTGCCATTGTCAAACCTACCATTAAAAGGTAGGGGTTGTACACTCCTCCACCTACTCCCAACATGCCCTAGGAGTCCATATCCATGGATTACATGTTTGGTCTACCTTCTACCAAACATGGTAGTAATCGTGTATTCGTGGTTGTTGATCAGTTTTATGAGATAGCCATCTTGATAGCTTGCAAGAAGAGTATCATTGTTGAGGTCACTGCTAAGATCTTATTCAAACATGTTTGGGTTCATTTCGGGTTACCATAGACTATTATTTCAAGTCACGACAACAAATTATTGAGTACATTCAGGTCTAGCCTATCGTCATTGTTGGACACCAAACTCACAAAATCCACTACCTTCCACCTTCAAACTGATGAACAAATAAAGGTGGTCAACATAATGATTGTGCATCTTCTAGGAATGTATAACTCCAAACATCCATGCACATGGGATGGAAGCCTTCCTTGTGTTCAACATAGCTACAACGGAGCCCTCCATAACTCTACTAGACACAACCCTTTTCAGGCGTTCTTTGGGTTTCAACCATTGGGCCCACTTGATGTAGATTTTCCTGTTACATCCACATAGGAAGAACTTTCCCATGCTTAAACCAAGGCCGATAAGGTAACTAAATTTGTGGAATGGATCCAACACATCTACCAGTGGGTCCATGATATTTTGCAAAAATCCAATGCCAAGTACAAGCAGTGACATGATCAACATTGGATTCTGCAAAAGTTTCAGGTGGGCGACAAAGTCTGGTTTCATTTGAAAAAAGAGCGCTTCATAGGACCCTATAGCAAGATTTTCCCACTTTTCCATGGGCCTTACACCATCACCAAGGCTATGGGTGACAATGCCTTCAAATTAAGTATCCCCCCTTCCTTGGCTTGCACATAATCTTCAATGTGGAACTCCTTCAATCATATTTTCCACCCCTATTGGACACCTCAAACATGGATGAGCACTTAGCACCTATAGAGTTCAACCCTAATTACATTGAGCATGCCACAACTGATCAAATTATGGACACACAGATGAAGGGAACCGACCAACAAAAAATACAACTCTACCAGGTTGTCAAAGTAGGGAAACTTCTCCACCAAGGCAAGCAACTCACCATGAGTTAGTTTCAATAGAAGTTCCCCTATCTGGTGAGGGACCTTGAAACAATGGAGGCCATTGCTTCCTAAGTGGAGAGGACTGATCCAAGTGGATATTGGTGGCCACCCATGTCTTCCTCTTACTCACAAGAGTTCTCCTACTTAAAAAATTTCCATGGTTTTTTTGGGTCCTAAACTTTTGGGGTTGTTTTGAGGCCCTAAACAATGTTTTTTTGGCCTTGGACTTGTTGCTAGATGTAATTCTTAGTTAGATATTTTTAACGAGCTATCACGAGCACAAATGAAGACTGTATGTAAACGTTGTGTCCCTAAGAAGTTGACATCTCAACTAACCACCTAGGTACTCGCACCCCTTTTGTCACTTCATCTCGTAGGGTTAGGGTTTTGATGTTTATGGTTTATGCCTCTTGGGGATTTTCATAAAAGGGCTCCTTGGCCTCTTAGTAGTCAATAACTTATGAATGAGTGTATCCAACACATCTCTTCTCAGAGATAAGCTACCGCCATTCTAGCTAGTTATGAAACTTTGCATTTTACAGTCTTTTATAGTTTTCATTCATTAATTGAATTTGAGTTTAGTTGTAATACTACATTCTCTATGATATATTTGTGTGAGTGTTCGTTGTTATATTGCTTCTTTCATTTCATTCTCTAATAAATCTATATCAATATGAATATAAGATTGTGATGTGAGTTTCAATTATCATCTCTTCCCATATTTTGATTTTTGATTTTTGATTTGATTTGTTCTAGTTGATTTTCAGATATGGAATCTTGAAGGTAATCTTCAACGTTCTATGACCTACATGGGCATTTTGTCTAATAACCATGATCATCTATGCCTAGTTTTTTGTTTTAAACCTATGTTTGATTACTAGTTGCCATTTGAATCTTGTACCTTGACTAAGTTTCACCTTGTAATTCATACATGTTATTCTCCCAACTTTAAGTAATGTATTATTTAATATATTTCAATAAGATTCCACACAACAATTATATATATATATATAAGCTACTCATATATTCATGTCGTACAAAACTAATTTACAACCATGACTATCAGAGCTTTGCCAAAAAGGAAGCAGAGCTCTGATATATGTCCTTATCTAAATTAAAATGTCATAAATAATCATATAATCAACAAACTATTTTAAAATACACCCGAAAGCTAGATAATCAAAGATTCTATGCACCACAAAGGACATAAGTGACATGGAATCTAAATTTTCTAAGATTGGGGTGGCCTGGAGGGCCTCGCAACACCTGAAGTCCCTTGCTTCTTTTCCTCGTCGTCATCAATGGTATTCGGGTTGGCATTAGTACCCTGAGAATCCAAGGTACTTGTTGAAGATTTTCCAGGTCCTATCAAGCTTCCAACTGGGTCTGTCTTTGACCTCAGGTTGGATCTAAATTTCAACTATCTTGTGAAGGTTTTGCTATTGTTTTAGGACAACCAACAGTTCAGGAACTTCTTGTTGATTTGTTACGATTACATTTGCAATTTAGGTGCTCTAGCATGTAGTTTTAGTCACCAAGGGTTAGCACATACATACCAAAATAAATGTAACACACCTAGAGATCTTTACAGCTGAAAATAAGCAGATCTAAAAGACTAACACACATAAAATTGTACAAAGGTATTTTTGGTCAACATGACCCTAGATAAACCTTCCCTCCCCCCTCGGGGAAAACTAGTTTGAAATATATGTCTATATATGAGGAGAATAGATGGTGGAATACAACAAGTACAAAATATAGATGAACTTGATACAATAATAGCTTGATCCAAGCTGAAACACAAGTTCAAATGAACCAGGTGTGCCCTAGGAAGGCGTGCCCCTCATAAATGCTCCCAAATCCACTTAATCTGCTGCAGATGCAAACTGTGAGCTTTGAATGGAAAACCCCTCCACAGTACTCTGATACTGGTGCGTGGCCTCCCTCTGAAACTGATCCCACTGCAATCTGTCAGGTGTAAGTCCTCCCCACTGCTGATACGCCCTCCTCAACACTGGAAGCTCCTTAGTAAATAAACAAGGCTCCAAGCATGATGCCTCTCTCCATGAAAGCATGGGCCCAAGCTAGCCTCACCTAGTGCTTCAAACCTCATCCCCAAGCTCTCTCTCAAATCTCCAAGTGAGCAAATGAGTGAATGAGCTCTCCTTTGCCCTTTCCGCCCCTCTTGAACCTCCATAAGGATACCTAAGATATGGTTGGTTGAGATCATCCCATCTCCCATCTAATCAAAGGTTGAGATCTCTCCAAAAGAATCTCACTCAAAAACCCACTTTGGGTTAAGTTCCCTAAGCTCACTTTATGTCTCTAATTCACCCACAAAGTGAATTAATAGTCATTTTAGGCATAAATGACAAAATTTCACTTTTGACTTAAATCTCCTAAGTCAAAGTGAAATTAGACATAGGGTACAAGGCACAAAGTAAATAGTACTTCCCACATGTGTTTAGGAGAGTACAAACACATGGGGAACACCTCCCAAGGTACATAATCTCAACACCTATCACATCTACGAGTTCATCATTATTATCTGGATCACAATCTTGCTCTTTAAAGCTAATCTTAAAGGCCACTCTGCATAACACTGTGAACTTGGCTTCGAGTCTTCTAATTCTGTCTAGGGTCTCCACTTGCTTGTCCTTCTTATTGTCCATTGGGAGGGCGATGAGAGTTTTTGCGAACCAACAAAACTCCATAGCCTTAAAGACTTTGGTATCTCAATACCTAGTGAAACCCATGTCTTCAATCCAATCTTGACACTCTTGTTGTATTATCTACTCCGAGGTCTCCTTGCTTCTTTGTCTTGCTTTGCTTACCAATTTATCAATTCTTTGTTTTGTTTTCAGCGGGATTGCTTGTCATAGATTATTTTGACCTGCTTGGCAACTCATTCTGCCTCTGTGCCTTCAGTTTTTTGTGAGGCCTTCCTTTGCACCGAGGGCTTATGAGACCTCATGTGCTTGGCACCTCTCTTATTAGATTTTGGCGGGTCTAAGTCTTTTTCATCAACCATTGGAGTATCCTTGTTAAAGGAAAGGGGATTCCCATGACCACCTATAGACCTACAACCTAGAACCCAAAACTCACAGTACTCAGTATGCAAACATGGATGGCCCACCACTAGGAGGGACAAAAGTCCCCTCAAGCTTCCAACAACACTAAGAAACAACATGGGGCAGATATGTCTAAACCAAACAACTCATATAACAACAATTAAAACAACCAGACCGACTAACATTGCCACAACAAGACCACCATTAAATCTTATTGGCCACCAACCTAACACTAAAGATTCCTAACCCTAAGATTAAACCCTTTTAGCCACTCAAAACTAAGATAGAGCCCAAGGACAAATGCAGATAACAAAAAAAATAAACCAAAAAATATAACAATTAAATATTAACAATAACTTTATGTCTAACAAGACAAAGTAGACTTTGTTTTTTAAAAATAAAAGTACTTTTAAAAAAAAATCAAGAAAAACATTAAAAGAATGAGCATAGAGGTTAGTCACTATAACCATTTAATATATATATAGTATATTCATTGAGTTATGGTTTAAGGGTTGGGGTGGTACATTGCCATGCAAACAATCCAAATTAAAAGTGAATGTGCAATCCTTTTGTGTGTGAGAAAAGGTGTTTAATCTCTTGAAATTAATTTTTAATATATGATTATTAAGTTTCTTCTCATATACTTAATAATTCTTTTATTCAAACTAAAAAATAATTAAATTAACTATTTCTTTAAAAATTAAAAATTTAATTTTTTTTTTTTTTTTTTTTTTTTTTTTTTTTTTTTTTTTTTTTTTTTTTTATTGTAAAAAAAATAATAATTCTAATAACTAAAGGTATTATGTATACAATGTTTTAGTTGGTGATCTGAATATCACTTTGGCTTCAGGTGAAACATGGGGTGAAGGGGCAACAGTGGGATTATCGGATGATTGTTACAAAATGCTTTTTCAGAACAAAAATCTTATTGATGTTGAGCCAGTTAAAGTTGTTCCTACCTGGAGGAACGAGAGGTTGGGTACAAATGTTATATGGAAGCGTCTTGACAGATTTCTTGCATCTGAAGAACTGCTTTCAAATATTGACCATTTTAATTTAAAATTCTATTAACTAAAGGTATTATGTAGACAAAAAAAATAATAATTCTAATAACTAAAGGTATTATGTATACAATGTTTTAGTTGGTGATCTGAATATCACTTTGGCTTCAGGTGAAACATGGGGTGAAGGGGCAACAGTGGGATTATCGGATGATTGTTACAAAATGCTTTTTCAGAACAAAAATCTTATTGATGTTGAGCCAGTTAAAGTTGTTCCTACCTGGAGGAACGAGAGGTTGGGTACAAATGTTATATGGAAGCGTCTTGACAGATTTCTTGCATCTGAAGAACTGCTTTCAAATATTGACCATTTTAAATCATGGGTTGAATACCCTTATGTTTCTAACCATGCCCCGAGCTATTACAATTGGGTTTTTCCCCTCTTTTCATAGCTTACCCTTTCAAATTCAACTCAATTTGGTTGATGGGGTAGTTTTCGAGGAGATAGTTCACACCCTATGGAATGATAAGAAATTCCTAAATGAAAACAACAAACACAATCGCCTAGTCTGGAAACTCAAAGAGTTAAAGGTAGCCACAAAGAAATGGAAAAAGGCTTGTATATTAAAGGAAGCAAGTCATCTATCGCAAATCGATCGAGAAATAAATCATTTGCTTCAATCTGAAACCGGTATTATGAGAACTACACAGGAGGAATTCAAACTAAAGGAGCTTGAACTCTGCAGAAACAACTATATAAAAAGAAAAGAAGAACTTTGGCGCTAGAGAAGTCGTGCCATCTGGTTAAAGAGTGGTGATTGTAATACTAAATTCTTCCATAGTTATGCAAACTTCAGAAGAAACACAAACTTTGTATGGGAAATAAAAGACGATTTGGGTATTCTCCATACGGGCCAGGAAACTTTGAAATCTGTAGCAACAAATTATTTCAAATCTTTCTTTAAAGCTCAAGAAATTTCTCAGTTAATAGACCAGGTAAGAGTGGTAAATCTTTACAACAAATTCATTATAGAGGAAGAAGCATAAACTTTATTCAGACCCGTGGAGCCTTCTGAATTAAAAGCAATTCTCTCCTTTTTTAAGCGAGATAAGAGCTCGGGGCCCAATGGGTGGACGGTCGAGTTTTTCTCTCATTTCTTTGACTTGGTAGGTGGTGATCTCCTGGAGATGGTGGAAGAAACAAGAACAAAAGGTTTAAATGCATGCGAACTAAAATCCACTTTCTTGGCATTAATACCAAAAGTTAATAATCCACAAACTTTCGGTGATTATAGGCCAATATCACTTTGTAATCTTTGCTATAAAATAATCACTAAGATTATAGCAAACATGTTGAAACCTTTTATGTCGAAGTCACTTTCTATGGAGCATCTGGGGTTTCTAAAAGGACACCACATTCAGGATGCTATTGGTACTGTACACGAATGTTTACACAACTTAAAAAAAAAAGAGAGTTTAAAATCACTGCTACTAAAATTGGATTTACAAAAGGCTTATGATTACATTAGTTGGGACATGTTAAGAATGATCTTGATTCAAATCGGGCTGGGTAATGATAAGACAAAGTGGATAATGAGTTGCATCAGTTCATTGACTTTTGCAGTCTTATTAAATGGAGAGGCTACTAGATTTTTTAAAAGTGGAAGAGGACTTCGCCAAGGATGCCCATTATCGCCACTTTTATTTATTATGGTAATGGAGGGACTAAGTCTCTTACTAAAAGAGGGACAAAATAAAGCACTGCTAATAGGTATAAAAGTATCCAGGACTTTGAGAATCCTACACATTCTTTTTTTAGATGATGTTGTTATCATGACAAATGCTACTTTAAATGAATGGTGGGAAATAGATAAGAATATCAAACTATTTTGTTTAGCGTTCGGTTTAGTGGTAAATTTACAAAAAAATGACGGTACTCCATGAAGGCCTTTCACATCAAGAGTTGGATCCTTTCAAGTGTTTTCTACCTTTTTGTTTCATTGACCTGTCTGTTGGTTTCAAATATCTTGGGTACCATTTGAAAACAGGTTTTCAATGAATTGAAGATTGGAATTGGATGCTTCAGAAATTTGAAAGAAAGATTAGAAATTGGTGTTACAGGTGGTTGACTCTGGGAGGTCGGCTTACTCTCTTAAAATTTGTTTTAGAGTGCCAGCCTGTTTACTGGATGTCACTTGAGATTATTCCAATTACTGTATTAAACAACCTGAGAAAAATCATGTTCATTTTTCTCTGGAAAGGTAATTCAAACTCTAAATCCTTTCATTTATGCAAGTGGGAAAGACTAACCTTACCAAAGTGTTATGGCAGATGGGGTTTAAGGAATTTATTTGATTTCAACAAGGCATTGGTGGAACATACTCTTTGGCGAGTCCTTAAACATGAAGGTATTTGACATAATGTTATTGTGGATAAATACTTACCTCATACGATGCTCAAAAACTAGTTCAAGTCTCCTTCTTTCATCTATTTATCGGCTTCCAGATTCTGGAGGGGACTAATGAAGACTATTCAGTGGATTACTCAATGGCTAAGTTGGTCTCCGGGAAGAGGTCATCTCATCGAGATCGCATCCCGGGTATGGGTAATTTATCTATTCTCTCTCCTTCACTAATTGATGCTTTAAAAGAGCGAAATATCTATTCGCTTCATCAGGTTAGATCTATAGTGGAGAACCGATCTAATTCCTTGTGGCTTTCAAGTGTGGATTTAGACTTAAATGAAGATTTGGGGAAGGAATGGAATATGTTCCGAAAAAATCTTATTGACTCTAGAGCTCTCATACAAGATAGAGATGACGAGCTCATCTAGACCAGAGGCGACAATTCTGGTATAATTACTGTCAAGAACATTTATTTGGCCATGCTATCTACTCAAGGATTACAAAAGATCAGAGGTTGGCGGAAGACTTATTGGAAATGGAATCTTCAAATTAAAATAAAGTGTTTTCATTGGTTAGTTGCCAAAAACAAAATCCTGACTTGGGAAAATTTAAAGGCGAGAGGATGGGAAGGTCCTTCTCGATGCTATCTATGAAAAGATGAAAATGAAAACACAGATCATATTTTTATCCACTGTAATTTCACAAAATCTGTATGGGAATGACTGGCAACACTTCTCAAATTTAATTTATGCTGGAAAGGGAAAAAAATTTCTGATTGTATGCAATCCGAGGTTAATGAAAAAAAGGTCCCATTATTGGTTGCAACACATACTTGCTGGTTTACTTGGATTGAAAGAAATCTAGCGATATTTGAAGAACATACCCCATCAATCCACTCCGTCATTCCAAAGGTTCTTGGCCTCTTAAGTTATGGACAAAAGGTTCATTTTTCACCCCTCAATCGTTCTATATTGATACAACCAAGGAAGGATATGATTACTGCCTGGTTCGACGGCACGACCCAAGTGGATGGTCAAAATTGTGGAATAGGTGGCATTATAAAGACCCCAAACTTGTTGGTATACAAATGGTTATTAAATTGTGGCACCAGTACTAATAACAAAGCAAAATTAATGGGCGTATGGGCATCTCTCAGATTGGCACTCCATCTTTCCTTCCAACAAATCCAAATACTGGGGGACTCAAGAGTCATTGTCGATTGGCTAAACAACAAAGCAATTTTTCATTCGAGCTCTTTGGAAGGATGGAAGGATAGGATAAAAGTATTGATTAATGCTTTTTAGGATATTAGCTTTGATCATATCTACAAAGAGTTTAATACAGAAGCTGATTATCTATCAAAGATGGCACTGAAGGAACCAAGTGCCAGAATTATCTATACTCAGTTGATAAATGGAAATGAGGGACCCAAAAATTCTCCCAGTCTTTACTAATTTTCATGTTAGTGATACTACAAGTGCAAGCATGGTAACTCGGGTTTTAGGAACCCAATTTTTGGAGAACCTTTCTTAGATCCTCAGATTAAGGATTTGAAATTTCTTGTCTGTCCTATTTTTGGAACTGAAGTAGTTTTCCCCTCCCTATGTTTAGGGATTATAGTTTCCCTTGTTTTGCTATTTTGGGACTTTATGGTATGTTATCGATCTATGTCGATGAACTGAATTGTAAACAAATTATATCATCTTAATATAATTGGGAAAATTTTCTATTGGAAAATGTACACAATGTTTTATTAGTTTTTTTTTTCCATAAAAAAATACGCTTTATATTTATATTAAATATAAACTGTTCCTTTACAAGTATTCAACAAAAACATATGTCCCAAATATAAACCAGACATAAACTTCCTCACTACTGAACCAAAACCAATCAACATTATCAGAGGCAGGAACATGGATACAACTACTAAAATCTATATCTATCTTCTCCAATCGACAAAAAGACAAAATAGGTGCACCAGTCATACTCTAGCCAAGAGACAACTAGTGGTCTTCTTGTTCCACAAAACACAATTGGTATACCAGGAGCATACAAACTAATAAAGATCTAAAAACTGATGAGGACCCTCATGTTCCTCTTCACACAGATAATATACAATCTTCCATGAAGCTTGTAAAAGCGCATGTTTGGAAAGACTGTCCACAACTTTGTTTTCTTCCCTATATACATGAGCAAATGTGATTTTCTGAAAGAGATCGATAATCTCCTTGAGACGATCCTTCCAGCATTCCAGGGCAACCACCTGAAGACGACCCTTCCCCTTCAACCATTCAATGATAATTTTTGAGTCTCCCTGAACATGGAACTCCAGAATTGAAAGGCGAGTTGCCAGAGTGAGAAGGGGCCAAGCTCCCAAGAGCTCGGCTTTAGTATTTGTTCCCGGCCCACAGTTGAAAAACCACTTAAAATTATGTGCTCACTGATCCTGATTATGCCACCAGCTCCACAATTATTGCTTGATGACTGTGCAACCCCATCAAACCAACTAACAACACCACCTACAACAAGATTTGGAGGAAAATGTCTACGACATACAACTTTCGTTTTGGTATTACAATCCCCCATGGTTGATATCGAAAGAAAAACCACCTTCTACAAACTGGGATTACCATCTTTAAATATGGCCAGGTTCCTTTCCTTCCAGATAAACCAACAAATGACAGTCGGTAAACATGGATATGAAGAGTTTTGATCTTTCCAGAATTTAAAACAACCCGATAGGGTATCTCCAGTCCACCTACCCAAGAGATTTAAGGATGATGTTATCTTATTCTAGACTGCAAGGGTGAAAGATCACTCCACAAATAAGTTGTATGTTGTCTCCATGCTCGTTTTACATAACTGGCAATAGCTTGGACCTAAAAAACCTGTGCGCTGAAGAATATCCGAGGTGAGAACTTTATTCTCAGCAATTAACCACGTAAAAAGTTTTATTTTCAAAGGGCAAGCCCAGGACCATAACGCTTTCCTCCAGCTGGCAATCACAAAGTTCCATTTCTTTTTTTCCATGGCCACAACAGGGTTTTTAACAAAAATCTGTCCCGATGCATCTCCCCCGATCCATATAAGCTCATCCGGCTTCTCGACTAATTGGACATCAAGATTAATGAAAGCTTGACGAAAAAGTTGCCATTCCAAAGCAAGACTTCCCTCTAAATCCAGATCATCGCTTGATAGCCAATTTGTGCCAATCATCCCCACACAAGACTCACATTGAGCTTGGTATAGATCGTATACGCCTTTCCTGTTGATAGCTAAGATCAACTCTTCAGTCATAACAACCCCATCCCCCAATCCCAGGATGTGATCTTTGCCCAACAAAATAGTATGACCTGTCCCCGACCTCAAAGCTAACCAATGTAAGAAGATATGTAATGATTTTAATAAATGTTTCCAGGTCTGAGACCCTTTAACATCCACAACAGACACTGTGCGCAACCATCGAGCAACTGAAACATAGGGGTAATATTTATTAGCTACAAACTCATAGAAAACGGATTCACATCTCACTCAACATATGACACTGTAATTTATATCGATTAACTTTTGTGTGTATGTATGAATAATAACCATTAAAGTTGGTGGATTTTTTAAAAGAGTGATTTGGAAAATAAATTACTTAATTTAATAAAATAAATACTCATAAAATTATTTTCATGTATAATTTTTGTCTAATAATAGAAATACTTATAAAATTCTTTTCATGTATAATTTTTTGTCCCTGTAGACCATTAAAAAATTTACAAACTTCAAAACAGTGAATCACCAAATGGCAAACCCCATTAATATGCCATTTTCTCTTCATATACAGCCATGACTGTTAGATTTGGCATGAAGATGGCGGGCAGTGTGGGCAGAACAGTTTTACAGGGGCAAAGAAGGCTATGCGCCTCCAAGTTTGGGGTTCCCAAGCTCATAAAAAATGACGAAAAATGTAGTTTCCTGGGGACACAGCAAGCATGTCGTGCTCATTCTTCAAGCGGGAGCTCTGCCTCCGTTGGAAAAAGCTTGCTGGGACACCTGAAGGAACAATACCTCGAAGCTTCCAAGATTCACCCGCCTCCAGTAAGTTCTCGTCCACTTTTTAGATTCAGGGTTTATGGGAGGTTTATAGAACCATTTGACAGCTTTTCTGCACTCTTTCTTGTTCGTTTGTGTTTTAGGGTTGAAGGGGGGTTCTAGCAATTTTGTTTCGTAAATTTTTTCTTTGTATCTAAGGGAAGTTTTAGAGCCTTATCTGCAGGTTTTCTGCACGCTTCTTTCTCTGCCTGAAAGTTTTGTTTGTCTGCATACTAATTTCATTACATAAAAGTTACATTTGTACCTATTATTTTATTCTCTCGGTATAATATAAGGAGCATTTTTACACAATTTTTTTTTCCTGATTCTATCCACTGAGGTTATGTTTCATGATTTTGTGGAAATGACAATATGGCTCAAGTGGTCCATCCCTGGAAATGTATTTTCCTGCTACAACAGGTATATCACTAATACAATAAGGAAGCATTGCACAGTCTACCTAAGTACTGCAGGGTAACCCTTTGAACGATACTGCTGTAAATAATAGGAAACTGGCATTTATTTCTGGTGTCGAGTACCCTTTATAATAGCTCATGAGGGTCGATACAGGAAAATACGACACACATCATCTTTCGTAAAAGACTGTAAGGGTGGTTGCAAGAAAAAACGATCCACATCATGATAATTATATCCACACGGACGAAAATAAGTAAATAAGTATATTATATATGAGAGATACAACGATAGAGAGTACAATGCGAGCCATTATATATATTATATTCATGTAGCTTTGTATTCATCTATGTCTATTTATTACAACTATTAATATCCACTATAATATTTAATTGCTATTTATCTATGTTGCACATTGCACAAGTTTCCGATACATGGAGGGGTGGCGGGGGGTTGTTTACAACTCTGGAGGGCAACAAGAATTAACATACACCTGGGGATTGAGAGGGACAGTTGAATCTCTAGCCCTGTTACAAGGTCTTGAGCCATTGCATGCAAGACATGTTAAAAATCTTGTGGTCATTGGGGACTCCATGGTGATTATCTGACAAATTAGGAAGCTCTCAAAAGTGAGATCTCCAAGCCTGTACAGACTGGTGGTCAAAATACAAAGAATAGCCGGTCATTTTGAGCAAATAAATTTTTTCCACGTCCTTCATCATTTAAACTTCGAAGCGGATGTTACAAGGTCTTGAATCATTGCGTGCAAGACATGTTAAAAATCTTGTGGTCATTGGGGACTCCATGGTGATTATCCGACAAATGAGGAAGCTCTCAAAAGTGAGATCTCCAAGCCTGTACAGACTAGTAGACAAAATACAAAGAATAGCCGGTCATTTTGAGCAAATAATTTTTTTCCACATCCTTCATCATTTAAACTTCGAAGCGGATGTCATGGAAAATAGGGGTGCACTATTGAATTAGTGTCAATTGCTCCAAAATGGGGGGGGGGGAATTATTTTGCAATATCTTCCATGACTACAACAACTATGAACTATAGTATAAACACCCACAACGAATTGATAGACAAGTGGCATACAAACTTTATCAGCATGCAAAGTAACTTAGCTCACACCATCCCCCCCATAGTCTTGTAATCCATTGGCATGCTTAAGCCTTTAATGGAGGGAGGAATGAGCTTATCCAATGGCGGCGGGATAAAGGATTCAAGTGTGGCTTTGATTAGCCTCATGGCAGCATTTGTTGCGGGCAAAGGGCAACTTGAAATGTTTGTTCACTCTCTCACGTTGTTGCTAGAGACTAGGACTGTAGTGGTGCTATGGAGATTAGAGAATTGCCAAAGGTTGAGTGTAGATAGGTCGAGGTCTTTTCCGTGATGGAAGATTGGGGTTAGGGTGTGCCCTCCTATTTGGTTGTCGCTCTCATTTGCAATGGAGAACAAAAACCATTGCAATGGTGGTAATGCCTACAACATGGCTGAATTCCATCAGCTAATTTCAAGTCAGGCTCGTTAGTTAGAGGGTTTGCAAACAATCATCTCTCAAATGGTAGACAATGTGCATAGCCAGATGGAGGAAATGAAGTCTAAAAATTTCTGATTTGGAGTTGAGGCTGGATATTTAGAATACTCAGATAGAGCCTTTGATATTTGAGCATAATATGTTTGTCTAGATAATTCCTGATTCCACTAGAAGTCTCAACACATTAGTGGCATCTCTAAGAGAAGTGGCAATAGAGGAAGACATCGTTTCATTAGGCCACCAAGCCCATGGAAATTGATGAAGTTGAAGAAAAGAAGCAAACTCAGACCCAGTAGCAATTCTCCAATGGATGTTTTTCACTGCTTTTATCTAGGTTTATACTTTGCAAGTTTAATATTTTACTAGGACCGTTTATTAGAATTTACAGTACTAGGTCTAGTATCTTTTTGAGAAAGATTGTAAAAGCACGACGGGCTTTAAATAGATGCCTTGCATATTTTTCTCTTTTTTAATTTCACAGTTCTAGACTCAAACATTTTGATTGTATTAATTCACTATCTGGTTCGGTCACAACTCTCCTTCAATATAATCAATACTTGTTTCATTTTTTTTTTATAAAGTTTTCGGAACATGGGAATGTTTGGAATGTGAGTATTGTAATGGTGAAAAGCTTCACCCAAATTTGCAAGAAAGGACAAGCTGGGAGTGGCAACCTTGCAGGAAAACCCCTGGGCACTTCCTTGCATTTTGCAGATGGTACCTAGTGTAAACCCGTCGATGTTGATTACAATGTTAAATTTTGAGCTTGATTTAATACTGTAAGTACTTCTTTAAAATTCTGATTGTACTTAGAACTTAGCTTGACATCATTCAGAAATTAGAACAACAATAATGATAAGAAATTACCAGCATGCAATATCACAACCAATGTTTTAAAAACCGAAACCGGTACCGGAACCGATCGAGGGTCCAACTTGAACCGGAACCGGAACCGGTAATGAACTGGTCAAACCGGTTTCAATGAACCGTTTTTTTAAAAAATACATAAAATATTTAAATTTTAACGAAAAAAAAATATTTTTAAGATTTTAAATCATGTTT